>JAZBGX010000384.1:2112-23742 GCA_037414775.1 Zonitis immaculata
AAAATTTGGTCGCCACTTTATCGTTCACTATACTACACAAATTCTGGCATCCAATTTTCCTCCAAATTTAGCGTAGAAATGGAAACTGCCAACTCATTTTGTTTTATACAATTTCCTATTACTGTACCTTTCATTCGATGAAGCATACGAGGTGGTATAAAAAACTGATGATAAAAATCGATATAAAACACAATGCTTACTAGCGAAAGCATAATTTAATTTTCAATACAGTCTCGTGAATAAATCAGTACACTCGCTCCATCTCTTCTCTAAAGCACGAATTTTTTGGAAAAGAATTCTTATATTGATCTCTCAAAATACTTCGATAGCGGCCATTAGTTGTCTTCAAATTTAATGCCGATGATCTGATCCTTCAACCAGCGAAAGAGATAGATAGGAGATAGATCTGTAGAATAGGATGGGTGTTTGGAAATCGGTAGCCCGTTTCTAGATTAGCAGCCATCACAACTCAGCTTTGTGTATGCGGGAGAGCTTGCCAGCTCGCAGGCTGTCTCGCATTTTTTTTTTGATTGCTCCCTGCAATCTTTTTATTTGGTCAGCGTAGTAACAACCTACTGTAATAGTAGCTCGCCTTCTGTGGATTTTCTGCCCAGCTTAAACTCCCTATTATATGTGCAACTGTAGAATACGAAGAGACACAGGTTCTCTATAGTTCCACAAAGTCAGTATGTCTTTGGTGAGCATTTCGTTAAGGCAGACGTATTTGATGACGGCTCTAACTTGTGTATTCATACGATTTTTTTAACTCAAATTAATGAGGGCTCAAGATTGCTACCCTATTTTTTTAGATTCCTGTAACCTCTAGAAATATCCAATTATCAATTTTCGTTCAGGCTTCGTACAAACATAAGCATGCGTTCATAATTACTTTGTAATTGTTTCGAAAAGTATATTTTATATTAATATTGTTATCGTTTGATTAATTATGCCAATTAGATGTAAGCAAATGTTAGTATTTTGACAGAAAATGGATGAGCAAAATTTGTCTTATTTATTGCTCTTTATAAGTGTGCTAATTTTTTTCCTTCTAACAGTATTAAATGATATTAAAAATTACATTTAATTTAACTTTTGACCTAAATTTGAAATACAATTCTCAATATTTTTGAAAGTATTTTTTTGTGATGAAATTTTTTTTAATTGAACCAATGAGATATCCAAAAATTTGCAAAAAAGTTTAAACCACACATTTCAATCATTTTTATTCTATTATTTATGATAAAAGCAACATATACAGGATGTTACTTAATGATATGTGCTTATTTTAATGGGTGATTCCTGGGCCAATTTTAATTAGAAAATTTCATATAAACGTATGTCCCAACATGCTTTGTTTTCGATATACAGAGTAGGGTGTTATTTTTTTGGAGGAGGTAATTTTCAACATTTTTTGTGAACATAAGTTTATAATCAATATTACGTTTGATATAAAGAGCAAAAATTATTTGTGAATACAAGTTATTATCTAACTTTTTCTTCAACTCTAAGTTGTACCTATTCACGACCTCGACCCAGTAATAGTTACTTTATTAATCATTTCCTCACAAATCTCAAGTCTTAAAACAAAAATGGAGGAGACTTTTTTGCTACAAATTGTATTATAATCAATAATAACATAATTGTTTTGGCAACATCACTGGCATAACATACTTTTTGATTAAAATTGTATTTAGGTGTAGCTGTATCTACACCACAGGTTTGAGAAAGGAAAAGCTCTTAGGGATAAAAATATGTGTTTTCATTTCATAATAATCAATACACAAATTTAGTGTAATATCTCAAACGGTTATTGAAATTTTTGATAAAATCTCAAAAAAAAGTATCAACTTCAGCACATGTATATCAAAACAAAACACTTAGGATACACGTTTATTTGAACTTTTCGACTTAAAATTTGTTCAGAAATCACACATTGAAATAAGTACACATCATCAAGTATCAGCCTGTATAGTTTATTAAAGCAAACTTGTGGTTAAAATTACAACACAACTTATAAATTAAATTTCGCATTTAATTACAAGTTTAATTAATAAATACATCAAATTTTATTTAACAAATAGTGAATTTCTGAATTGACTTGATAATCTTGGAACTTGAAATAATTTCTATAAATTATAACGTCATCGTAATATTAGTCATTGAAGTGGTAACATTTAGATCCGATCCGGATCTCGACAAATGTTCACACTATATGCACACTGTACATAGATACATTTATGTATTTTACCATGGGCTGTTGAGGTCTCCTTTACAATTCGATTTAATAACAGTAATACTCGTATTGTTCATAATTTGATAATCTAAATTCCAAATAACACGCTCAAAATGGTAATAATATCGAAATGATATTAGGATATGAACGTGCACTGACTATTTAGCTAGTTTTTTTTTTTTTTTTTGATGATGAGTAATGTCGTTTTTCATAAAAGTTTAGTAACGCAAAAACGTAAGTAAGGAGGGTGGGATTAGAGAGAACGGCTGGAAGCTAAAAGTAAGCGTTCAAAGACAAAAGCGGGGACAAAACGCCCCCTCAATGTTTTCTGTGTTCATTCCATAGAGACATTGGTATGTTGGTATCCTGAAGTGGTAGCAACATACACCCGGATATATCCGCCTATCCATTCTCAGCACAAAAGTAACTTGGTGAATATAAATCAATGTCATTGTGTTTAGAATAAAGATCATCAAGGAAATGCCAGGCAGTCAGTAGTATTTCTCAAAAAAAAAAAGAAACCAATTCATCGCTATGCACAAATTGAATCAATAGACAATGGGAAAATAGAAATCAAAATTTTTTATTGTTATTATTAGATCAGTAGAGAAATTAAAGGCTATGTCCAGATATAAATATTAAGTATATATGTAGCTGGGGGTGCTAATTTAATTTGCTACTATATAAGCAGACGTCGTAGTACGGTTTCAACCTCTCCTCTAATCATAAACAATAGTTAAATATTGTTTTAGTAGAGCCGGACGCATAATTATATTTTCTTGTTGTTAAGAAATTCGAAACGTTTCAAATATCATGGAATATTACGGTATATTTTTCTTCCCATATTATCTATAGCATAAAAATTCGACTCATAGAGTAGAAATAATTCTTTTCCAACAAAAAAACCTTTTCAATTAAATATCTAGAAGTCAGGTGTATACGACATACGTACTATGTTCATCTATCAATAAATGAAATAAGATACCTCTCGATTGTCAATAGATGTTTGTTGAATACACAGCCTTTTTCCAGCTCTTTGACCCGGCGCATTCACCATATCACAAATGTCGTCATGGTGACTGGACTGCTTGGTGGCCCTGTTGCGTGGTAGCACAGGCTTGTTGCTTTCGATATATCAAAGGACAGGGGGCGCTCACTTGATTGACCATTGTTGAAATACACATACAACAATAATATATAGAGCCTCACATATTACATAAGAACCATTGATCATTAACACATACATACATATATACATACATACATACATACATACATACACACATACATATATATCATTCTTGTTAAGACTGATTTGAATAAAATCTGAAATTTTCGAATTGAATTCACAAATTGGAATAATAATTATCCAAATATTACTTTAAAAGGACAATACGAAATATTTTTGCTTTAATTTCGAATGATTTACAAGTTTAATTGAATTTTATTGAGATACAAAATTTTTCAAATTTCAAATTTTTGTTGACACACTCTGTGAGTGTGCAATTGGTCGGTATTTGCCTTATATCCCCCAATTATCGGGTTAATTGAATTTAATTATCTAGAGAAAGTTGTTCGATCTATAAAAAATAAAAATGTAAATTGTCCCATTGAATCTCTAATCAGTATTCTGCATCTTTGGACATAATCAATTATATTCAACAATAACAAAATATTTCTAAACAAAACTAATAGTTTACGAGTATGCATCATTCGGATTGCGTGTGTTCCAAACTTATGAGAGTATCAAAATGTGACTAAGAGGCAGACAACAAACAATAACTTAACGAAAGAAAAAATGATCTCAAATCCTTCACTTCAGTGAATTGAATTACACTATCTACTCACATTTCTTCTTTTATTTCAAGTGCCATTTATATAAATATATATCAGAAAAATAATAATTCGATAGAATCAGTCCCATTACATAAGGTTACCTTGTTAAGAAAAGAATTTTTGCACCCCAAGTTACAAAATTCTACCCGTAGGCGCTAGATTCAACAGAGAGAGTCTCTAGAGTAATTTTGTAATATAAATCACGTCTTTTCTAATCATATATGAATGTTTTCAGAAAAACGTAATCGAAACGATCATATTTCTTATTGATCAAGAATTCATTAAATTTGAAAAAATAATCTTGCCAATGTTATTTATAGTAAAAGAGCTCACCTGAGCTACTACTACTGCCACAATTATGACACGAAGTAAAAGAAAATCGAGGAAAAACTCGATTTTCGTACATGTCCCAAGGGCAAACAGCTCAAGATTGAATATGAAAATTTAATCAGGTAATTTCATAGGGGATGATGCTTCAATGCTCTATAGAGAAATTTTATATATATATATATATATATTCCTTTAGTTTTGGTTCTTATATACTGTTCACCAAAAGTCCGAACTCTTATTTAACCCTCCAACTTAATTACAAACAAACTCACTTATATGATCAACGTAAATTACCTTTTAACTCATCCAATTTTCTATATAACGGGGGGCTAAAGTGGTGAGTTTTCAAAACTGATTAGAAAACATGGATTAATTGCTTATTAAAGAAGCGAAATATCGGTACAAAAGTACAACTTTCTATTCAAATACTTCTATAGAAACTGTTAACTTTCGAGCAAGCGTAGAAGATAACTTAAAAGATCTTTGAACGGAATGTGGAATTTTAAACTTGTGCGATTTCTTATAATTAATCAAACCAATATAATAACAAAACATTAAAGGCTTCTAAATGAATGTACGATTCTATCTATTGTTTTGGTTTCTATGATAACATATATAGTATAGTTGGGGTGTATGATGTTACGAGATCAGAAATAAGAGTAGGACGAGTGCAGCTGAGTGGCAACTTGATGGATGGGCTCTCCATTCCGACACCAAAACCACGTGTCCATTGTGTCACGTTCACGATTTGTGTTCACAGAAACCACAGGTCTTATCAAAGTACTCTCTTGGGAAACCGATGCAAGATGTTATTACAGTTGTTTCGTTGTTTTTTTCTACATTCTTTCATTCTGATGTGGAAATTGAGACTTTGTTCTATTATTTCATGTCTCACCAAAATAGATTTCTTTATTTTTTCCAATTGAATTTGTTTCGAAATAACAAAGATAATTGCGGTTTAAATAATTTGATTTGGCGGTTACAATCAGAAATTATTGGAATTCTCTATAACTAGCATCTACCTTGAATTACGACTCCCATCAAACCACCACTGTTCGGAATGTGGTGATGCATAATTAAAAGTGATTAAACCAACAATTATTGTTAATGTTCTCTATTCAAATTGGAAGATTAGTGGAATTCACATTGACAATTTAGGTCTTTGAATTAGTTGTAAAACTTTTAGACTCACATTAAGACCATATAATTAAAATATAGAGTACAGAGAGTGGTTCTAATCAATGGTTGATTGGTTTTATTACAGGGTATGTCTATCAATCAGAATACCGATATGTCGTTGTCGTCCCCCTTTTATAAACATCTAGAATCCACCCATTCACCATATTTTCCCCTCTATCAACGATTCAACCGACACAAACATAGAGAACACGAAGTGGCGCCAGCACTCCATTATAAATTAATTGTGTTTACATCTACTTACTTACACAAAATACATTTCACATTTTAACAAAATCGTTGTTGTTGAAAATATCGGATAGAAAGTTTTGCCTTTATTGACGGTAACATATATATTTTAACAAACAAAATTTTGATTAATGAGCGGCTCGCGAGCTGAAAACACGTGACAAATAATAGTTGATTATCTCAAAGTCATGTTTTTTTTATTTCAACTACCATACAAATACAACTTAGGAACCATTAACGATCATATGACGATTTTACCTATATGACGTTACAAAAATCAATAACAATATTTTATATTCATACTGTTATATTTACGATTTCCCCTAAAAATTGTTCTCTACTCATTTGTAGTTTACTCTTTTGCTTGATTTTCTGGTTGAACAAATAGATCGAAAGGACCTTTAATGTTAAAGGATGATGTCAGCAATTGGCCGCGGGCTATTGTGGATGCCCAAATGAAGGACACTGTTTACTTGTTAAGTTGTCATTGGTTCATTTATCACAGACTTCAGTTATCCTTGTCTGTCGTAATCAGTTTGAAAGAGTTATCCGAAATATCGAGTGATTTCAGTTTGGTTTTTTTTTTTTTTTGTTCGTACTTATATCTATATATTTAATAACTACAGTCCAATTTTTCCCAATTGTTGGAACTATGTATATACGGGTGTTTTTTTTTATTGTATGCGAATATCTCTACATCTCTATATATACATAGTTATTAACACAAAATCAATATATCACCGATCACGAATTATACGTAGAGAACCAAGAATGTCTATTTCCTGCTTCATCTGTTCGTAGAAACATTCAAAAGCCTAGAAAAACTTCTTCACTGGTAGAACTGGAAGTGTCTTTGTTTCGAAGATATTCTCACTGAATTACGATTTTTCCCCAAAACTTTAGATAAAAAAACTTACTTAGATAACGTCTAACGCACAGTCGTCGTGAGACAAGCTGTATATTTGTGTATGAGTATATGTTTAAGGTATTTTTGTAGGAATCACATATATGTAACGTCTATCAGGCAGGCGGTGAAGTTTCTTATATATTTTATTCCAGTTCAGTACGTTTCCAATTACCAAAGTGTTCCCGATGGGCGCAACCTACGACCCTCAGTCCGTCTGTTTCATAACTGGACGCTCCATTGCCTTCTCCATCACAAAAACAATTCATCACTACGACAAGCTTTTCCGAAATACATCAACCAAAAGAAAATCAGAATAAGAAAAAAATTATATATATATATATATATAGAAAAAATATAAATATACCTTCCACAATAAATTCCATATTATTATCCTACCAATTAGCTTTATTTTTAGATTTGTAAATTATTATTTTGAACACTAAATGCGTAAATTACATAGTTCTAGTTTATTAAAGGCTGTAACAAAATTTTTAATGAATTCATCTTCTTATTTTCCTACTTTCCAATTTATGTTTCGGCTAGTTAACTTAATGAGCTTGAAATTCCCTTGAAATATGTTGTGTCGGGTTTATTTGAAGATGACAAGTTGATGGGTGAAGAGGGTGGGATGATTCATGGATTTGTTTTAGAATTCTAGCTAAAAAAACATTGAATACTTTTTAATTTACAAAATTTTGATAATTCTCCAGATATGGATCGTTCATATCGCTCAGATGATACAGAAGATGCTGTAACAACCGACAACCCTACAACCCCATTTCCAACACCACCACCAACTTTAGTCTCTCCAGGCTCAACAATTCCATTACATCGGCAAGCTTCCCCTTTCCCATTGGAAAATACTAATAGTCGTCGACTACACTATGCAACACCTCAAGATAGACTGCCTGCCAACAATGGTAAAAAAATGAAATTCCTTGAATTCATGAAATTCTAATAATCTTTCACTGATATTAATAAATATATATATAGGCGATGTTATCTATGCTACTAACAAAAAGGCAATTTCAAATAATACTTTGAGCCGATCTAGTCGAGGACGACACAGAACTGGTGGTATGACTTCTTCCAGCAGTGCCACATCCTGCAACAGCTGCAATGACAACAGGATATCCAATACGGGCAACACAAATATCACTTACCATGACAACCAACAACGTATCTGTCTCAATAACGGTATGTTATTGTTTGAAACCAGAATTTTAAATTTCCTTGCTCGAATTTTTATAAATATTTTATAGTCTATTAACAACTCATAAGCAAGTCTGTTTTAAATTTCAAATTGATTAATCTTCGAGTGAATACATATTATCCAACTGTTGAGAGAAGCTCTTTGTCAATTAAAAATGACTCGAATGAAGTATTGAAGAAAAAACATCAAATTAATGTTTTAATAAAATATTAGGTAGTTGAATTACAATTGTGAAATTCCTGTTGCTCTTCATAAATAATGTCTAATTACTGGTTCATTAAGATTCTTGATCAAATATTAATTAGTTCTATTGCTCTCCAAAAAGCTGTTGTAATTAAAACCGACTAATTCTGTTTACAAATGACAATTTGTGTAAGGTCGGTGCCAAACTGTAGGGAGTTCAATTTCAAAATCGGACTATATCAAATTTTGTAATTTAATTATAAAGTGCTATCGATATGCGCCATTCTATTTATAATATTTCGATTATAATTACGACATAATAAAAATTTATACCAAAAATTTAAATAATTACATTGGATGCAAATTTGATTACAACATTTGATGTCAATGTTAATTAGAGATAAACATAGAAAACACATTGTAATAACAAACCTCGCATCCATTGAAAATTGCTCATTTTTTTTTGTCTGGCGTTCTCAAAAGTAGCTTCCTAGAACAGAGAAAGAGAATTTCGTTTTATTTAGTATTAACAAAAGCGAGATGGGATCCTTGGTAATTGAGTTGAATGACATAGGATACGTGTAGTGGCGTCACCTATCTACCTCTAAGCTAATTATAAGTCGTCACTCATTATCCTTAACTCCGTTGTAGAAACTAATTGGGTTAAGTTGAGGCGGAGTCCTTCTGTAGAGTCACTTTGATAGCTTGTGTCACAGGAACAACCGGAAAACTGATTTAATAGTTAATGGTTGATGGTTAATAGTAACCAGAACAGTATCTAATTCAATCAGTTCTCCTTTAAATAATATGTTTTATATTAAAGTCAATTGTTTATCTAAGAAATTCATCACAAAGTCTTTCTGTTTAGAAGGCGAAAAACAATAAAGTTTGATTTATAATTAAACTTTCACAATATCGTAGTTTAATATCATATTATGCAACGATATTAGAATGACAGCTATTAATTAACGAGTATGAATGCTCCGAAACGGGTGATAGCGAGTATCGGAATCATACGAGTGAATCAATGGCCATTCTATCGAGTTGCATACGTATACTCTTACACTGTTTTCTACGCTGTTATTGTTTAATTCGCCAGTTGTCGAATGAAAAATCTGTATGGGAATGAGCTCATTCCAGTACCGATCTTTAATATAGAATTATACCATTTCTAACATGGGAGTAGAGAAATGAACAACCGAATAATAATTCAGAATCTTAGGATAAATATACATTCAAAAATTTACAAAAATTATATAAAATCGCAACGCAAAAACACAGAAGTGTATATCATCAACTTTACGGTAACATAACAAATCAATTAAATTTACAATAATTTCGTATAAATTTACATTAAATTAGGGGTGAGAATAATTTGCATTTGAGTTTCAACAATAATAATAAGAGAATGAAAGAGGCTTTCATGAAAATTCATCAGTTTACTTAGACTGGTACCGTTATATATACGAATAGATTTCACATTATTTATAATTTATAAATAATTTCATAAATTAGAATTTCAAATTTTTTTTTTATAATATAGATGTTAATGAAGAATCACCACCCGAACCAGCACCACCTGAAGTACCACCGCGTGGACCGTCATTACATTCAACAACTTTACGACGTAGAAATGAATATGCTTTACCTATTGGCGAAACATCAACTAACAGTGTATCGAATCAGGACACTCAATTCTTATCACAAGGAGGTATTTAAAAAATATATATCATTTCATTGTTATATACAGTAAAACCTCTCTTTAGCGGACACCGGACAGAAAGTCCGTTCAAGGAATGTATCCTTCCTTGAGAGATTTATACTTGAAAGCAAACAGAGTTTAGAGAAATAGAAAATGTTCGATGATGTGCGGTGTCCTTTGAGGAAACTTTCATTGTAATTAATTTTTTCTTTTTTTTTAGTAAATTGTGTCAAATTTTCAAACACTTAATCTTAGACAGTATGGAATTTTTATTATTTCTAATATTTAAATGTTATATGGTATTGCTTTTAAAAGTAATTGAATACCAGACGGTTGATAGGTGCGTTATAATCTTTGCTGTACGTTTGGAAAAAATTAGCTATAGTTTGTATGTAAATAGAATCTTATACAGGAAGCCGCAAATCATTACAACAATGGAACAATGAATAAGATAGTTAGTAGGGCCCCCATCTTTATGAGATCATTAGTTTAATTCGTGGCGAAAAGGGCGGGTGGTCAGTTGTTCCACTCTTGAATACGATCGATGAATACTAATGTTACTTTCAAAGTTCGACTATGTGACGTCTGAAAATTTTATTGCCACTTAGTATTAGAGTGCATTAGCAGTGATTGTACGACATCAAATTTATAATTTCGTTAATGCCATTATAATTAGATTATAGAGGATCAAGTAATTTATTTGATAAACATATAAAAACACGCGTAAGTAATTGTTAGTGTTTTTTTTTTAAATTTCTAATTATTTATAGAATAATGAAAAAAAAATTCCAAAACAGATGTGCGATGCACTTTTCTGTTGTTGTTGAATAAAAAAAAATTAAATAAAATTCTTATCGTCTGCAAGTTTCGTTATTGAGTACGTAGTTTGCATACAATCGATGAGTGACGACGTGTGCTTTAAGGATTACCGTTTACCATCAAAAAAAAAAAAAAAATTGACGAGGGTGCGAAACTTTTACAAAGTGGTTTACTCTTACTTGGGCAATACATCATATCACATTTAAACATTATTCGCTACTATGGTCTTTAATGTACAATGTTTCTCAATGCTTTATTATATGAAGTGGCGCATATCTCTTATATATACAAATAGAAGTTCTGTTTTTGTGAAATATTGTATATATAGATAATAATTTTGTTTTTATTCATTTGAATTTCGTAGCTTCTATTATTTTGGTTGAAATCTAAATACACATTCTATTTCAATTCGATATAATATTCAATTCGTGTATTGCTTCTATATTATTTGGAATTTGTTGCATTAAATCGCATTGTATGAGAGTTTTGCATAAATAGTTCAATTTCAATTTCTTGTTTTTCAGTTTTTCATTTCAATTAATTCGTGAAATATTCAATTTAGATGAAAATTTGCCGTCGTTCGTTACTCGATTTGTTTCTCTTTATTAGAAAATTTATATCCAGAATAAAGGAAAAATTTGGAATGTTAATCCATAAGCAAATGAAAAAATAAATGATATTATCTTGCTCTGGTACAATTAATCATAAAAATTGCAGCTCTCGACAATATTCTTCAATATATTATTGTTCTTTTTATTGAATATTGAATCAACAGTATCGAGGATCTGTTCAACTTCATCTCATCAATATCCATTTTAATCTTTATACATATATATAGTTCATATATCTATGAATCTGGCAGGTAAATTATTAGAGCGACTATTCAAGATTAATTACTTTTCTAGTTTATATTAACAATTCAATACCTGTTGTCTTTTAGATGTTTGTTAGGATTTTCTTTGAATCTTTTATTCGTTTATCTACCGCCTAAATTGTTTAAGACAGTTTGAATTGTTTTAACAGTTAAAACAATAGAAAACAGAAAGGTGAGTTAATTTTGTCCTTATTTTTTTTCTTCTTTTCCTTCAAAAACAAAGTATATAAAATGTCGTTTACACACAATTGTTCTTAATTTGAATAGAAACGAATTGTCAATAATTTGGAATTGAAAGGAAATTGCGAGGAAAATTTTTTATAATTTATTTTTTATTTATCCAAATTATTCATATATTCAGCTTTTGAATAATAAATTATGATGGTAGAATACGATTTAAAATTTATGCTGCTATCTAAAAATCGTTGATAGTTGTGTAACTACATTTTGCATTTTTTTCTTTCGGCTATTTTCATTTTTTGAATTATACATACAGTTCTAAAATAAAGTTAAATTTTTGTAATTCAATGAAATGACAAGAGCAATGTCGCAGATGTGCAATTTTAAACAGATTAATGTTAATAAAATAAAGAAGCTATATAACAGAGGACATAGGGGCATGTGCATGCGCAATTAGTTTAATGTTGTTTGTGTGCCGTTCACTAGCGACTGTAGACGGTAGATCGGTCAACTAAAACCGTCCCGAAATATTGACCCGGAGGACGTATGCCTCTCTGTCTATATTTGTTATCATCTCACTTTTGCGTCGGGGCGACGCTAATGTTGGGGTTGGGGCGCATCCGTTCACCTTTATCTATTACAACATAGACTTATTAGGATATAAATTTTTAGAAAAATCGAAAATTTGCCTATTTCAAATTTTAAACAATTAAATAATATCAACTTTGTTCTTTAAAAAAATATAAGTAAAGGTATATATAAGCAAAACATTTTCTACTATTCATTAGATTTTTATGATCACGAACGAGGTGTGAAAGCGTCAATCGTAAAAGTTTAAGTCTACCCAATATTCAGTAGGCGGTTTCCTTCAAATACCCATCCCATGGGATTGGGGTAAACCTTCATTATGAACGGTAACTCTTAATTTTTATTCGCCATCGTCGTCGTCGTCGTCGTTGTACGTCGACAGCAGTAATAATAAATAACAGAAATTCAATCCCATGGCACTTGAAACAGAGAAAACTTCCAACAAAACAAATTCAACTAAATATATATAAGGGGGTTAAATAAATAAACCATCAACATCTTTATTCAGGATTTATATGAAAAATTCTCTTGATAAATAATATATTAAGAATATCGATAATACAAAAATGTCATTTCATTCACAATGCTAGTAACATGTGAAATTCCAATTTTCATTTATATCGCTGAAATATACATATATGGGTTTTTTTGCTAAGGATTTTTCAATTATATCCCTAAAATCTTGCTATTTGAATTTTCACGGACAATAATACTACATCATGTCATAATATTTCCAACAATATTGATTCCGTCGAATTGAGGAAATTTTCTCATTTTCAATTTAATCGAATTAAATTTGATAGACGTATCAGATTTTTTTTATTACAACTGTTTATTTCAATTTGTGTCTGTGTATATGTATATTGTGGAAATTGGGGCGTGGATATTGAAATTTCGATATTAAATTTAGTATTTAACCAATTGAGGTATAAATAATTTACTGAAAATTTTATAAAATCAGAAGATTCTATTAATAATAAAATTGTTATCAATTAATCGTTTATTGTGCGTACGGTTTTTGTATTATAATTATAACCAAAATTTATCAATAACGTGCAATGTTTATTTATTAATCCGCAGCGAAAATGCGCTACCACGTAATTACATTTAACGCACATGTCCAAAATATACAAACTTGATCTAAATTCCTACCATATGGACAAAATTCTCCCTATTTGTTATTATTGTTATTGTCTTTACAGTCGTCTATCATGCTACTGGGAAATAATTCAAGGGTGTCGTTGTTATATGTTATTCGGTGATTTGATGATGGCAGCTGATCAATTGTTTGTTAGTATTGGTTGTGTTTGATTGTACCCTCTATAAATACCAAATAGAAATCTGAACAAAAAAATATGTGAAATTGTGTAAATATACTATTAAATTAAGTATTCGACCATTTGTTATTTGTGGTTATAGTTTAAGTAGTTTACTAATTTACCAAATAGAAAGAAATAATATGAGTATATAGATTGCCATAATGCAATACTGGAATTGTGCCACAATAACATTAACAATAATTTTATATTAGCCTATCGAGAACGATAAAGATATAAACCATATTTAATGATATTTTAAATCGTATAGTTGAGTCGATATTACAAATTTAATCATTATATTTCAAAACGTGCACGTTTTGAAATAAATCGAAATATCAAAAGAGATTTTATGAGATAATTTGGAAGATTTATATCTTCATTTCTAATATGTACCAAGATAATTTTTTCTAAATATCATTATTATTGTTATTATTATTATTATTTTCACATATTCCACTATCATATAGAATCCCCTTATCAAAGTTGGTTGCCATAGTAACACGTTATAACATTTCACCTGGCCACTCTCCCGACATGGCTCACTTGTAGGGAGTACTTCATCATAAAACCTTATTCATTATGCATCATTTTATGTTCAAGCAACTTCTAGGAAAGAATCAAGCAAAATCCAACCCTAATTGTGTAAATTAATGAACAGTTTAGTGCTACAGTCGAGTTTAATTCTCTAAAAACTGAGAGAAAAACATATGTGAGAAATTGTATCGATTTTTGAATAAATGAAATCCTCTTAAATTACCAATTCGTTATTATACGAGTAGAATCCGAGCTTGACTTTAAAATATTTATTATAAGTAGTCAAGTTTTTAACAGATATTCGATTTTATATGAAAAATAATAATGATGATAGAGAAATAATAATCTGAGCCATTAGAAAAAAATAGATTACAACCCTCACTGATAAGAGGATCGTAATGGTCAGACAATCCGATTATATATATTATTTTTTTATATTCATATGCCTCGCGTATGTTTCAGTATTGTTGTTGGCATTTATAAACGAAAATTTCACTTTTCTGTTTGAAAAATATTCAAGATTTTCCCTTTTATCATTGAAAATCAAATATTATTTTCCATTACTAAAAATTTCATGTAGTCGGATTTGTATTTATTTTATATTAACTGACCCGACAGACGTCCTATCCAAATTTGAATGAATTTGGTTGTGATCGTTTCTTGAATTTACGAAAAGCTATAGGAAATGTGCGAACAAGTGAGGGGAGAAAACGTTTTACTAGGTAATCATTGTATCTTTTAATAATTGTGACGATAGTATTCAATTTGAGGAAAAGTGCATTCATTTTACTACATGTGAGCTGAATTCTATTGGCAGCATGCAACTAAAATGCTGCAAATGTCTGATGTGTCTGGAACTGCTTTGTTCTGATTGATTTGCAGTGACATCATCATTTCGTTCATTGCAATGCTTAATGATGCACGACATTTTTTATTTTATTGTCTGGCGCATAAACAAATAAAAACTGATGGTTTTCCAACACGACAACAAGCGACATATACAATCGACCATGCTAGAAACATTGATTTGTAAGTTTATAATGCCGCAGACACTTGATGAGCTCTCTTATCTAATTTGCTCTTGTATTAACTTTCACAGTCGTAAGGCATCTCGACTGGAATAATTTGGGTGCATAGTATCGAAACATCTCTCTTAACTCTTTTGTACTGATTTTTTCGTATAGATTTGTCTGTCTAATGCCTCGAACGACTCTTTATTCGCCATCATCCATTCATCCAAAACGAACAGTTTGCATTGTTGCAAAGCTTCGGTCATCGCACTATTCTTCGAAAGGTTGGGCATTGCAGTTTCATTGATTTGTATATTCAAAGTCAGTTTTATAATTTTTGGAGAAGTAAGAGCAATTTTGTTCTAAGTACGATCGAAAGCATCTTTCCAGTCTCACTGGCAAAACAAAACAAAAAAAGCATCGTTCGATTGTCAAGTTATGGTCTTGAGTTCATACAGAAATCCTATAGAAAAAAATTCTTTCAGTTATTTCCAAATTTACCGATCTTTAGACAAACCCGTTCTCAAGTAATGCGCTTACCAACAAACTGCATTTTATTTTCGTTTATATAGATTGGTTTATATATAGTTTTGTGTAAGATTGTACATTTTTTGGATTCCTCTGAATAAAACAAGAGCCAATACTAATCTTTTGGAAACCGACATGACAACCACAAACACGAAAACTACAACAGTCACAGATAGGCGTTTGTCATGGGTCTATACATTTAAGACAAACATGTGTGACAACAAGAATTCGCAATAAGCAACAAATGCCATCAACTGCCACCACCACCATCACGATTACCATACTTTAGTCCGAAATAATGTTCGCATAGTCCAATAATACACAACGTTTTTTTTTTTTGTTTTTTCTACTCTATGAACGAGATATGAATATTAAAATACACGTTTAGTAGTAGGCGAGCCTTATTGAAATCATTTTAATGGACGAGGGCTGAATTGAAAAGTGGACAGTAACTATAATTTGCCTTCCACCCCTTCAAATTCGAGCTGTAATTTTCTATATTGTATAAAATAAATAATAGGGAATATCTGTCTATACAAATAGAATTTTTAATGTTCAGTTACTAGTAGAAATCGTTACAAATTGGTAATTCTTGTGATTTTTATTTTATTGTTCAATTTTTTTATTTATTTTGTTTGATTAATTTAGCTGTGGCGGTATTGTATTTATTTATGTAAACATTTTCGTTATTTGTTTTAAAACAAATAGTTGACTACTAATACTTATTACTTTAAACAACTACTCAAGGGAATAGTAGAGAGGAGATGAAGCGATTTATATTCGAAGCCAAGTTTATTGTATAAATGTTTTCTTTTTAACGACATAGAGTTTGTTAATAAATCAAAGTACAAATAGAATTCATACGGATCTTGTGTTGTACGTACACACAGGCAAAACAACTATATACTCAGCCAAACAAAATGTATACACGTATAGAAGGGAGAGACAATGCCTGGGATATCTCAAGGGCGTTTCCATTTTTATACGATTTTGCGACAGATTCTGCAATCGTATTCATCCAACCGTGATACGGATATTGGTGAATATAACATGGTGACACTGTGAATGCAACAACCTACATTATTTGCTAAAAAGATACGACAATAACCACTTATACAATTTTGTGTATTAGGAAATATAACCAACCAATTTTATTATTATTATATTATCGAATAGATTTTTCACAAATTGATCAATATGCTCCAATACAACTAAGGAGACGTAACTAAAAGACCAAGTTTTAGGGAGAAGTAGATGATAAAATTCTGTGACAGAAAGTTTTATCTTATACGTACTGTTCAATAGTTATTGATTAAAGAAAATAGCCGATCAGTAGAGTAGAGTAAGCTACGGCTCCGTTTTTGATTAGCCACATTTTATAATTGATACAAGATCGGACAAAAGTAATGTTATAATATGAATATGTGCTCTATTTTCATTAAAAGTTTATAGTTTAGGTGTAAATAAATGACCGCCTTTTGAGTTGATGCTCATTTCTGATGTTGCTCGAAAAACATCTAGCTCCAAATTTGTCATTTCTTCTTCAATATTGACTCTCAAGGTCCGTGGTTTGCTGTGGTTGACGTGAGATTTGAAAAAAAAAACCAAAGGAAGAAGTCTGGCCAGTTCAAATAGCCAAATCGGAAATTTATGTTTCAAAAATCTTATATGTTGCTCTAGCTGTGTAAGCGGCTGCTTCGTTCAGGTACAACCTACAATGTTTAAAACCCAATCCAGCAACTTGCGGCAGAAAATCAATTTAAAATCTGTCTATATCGTATCGACGGTGGTGTCATCGGCGCCCTCAAAACAAACATGGGCCAGTCACTTTTTCACTGTAATAAATTTGATCTTTCACTTATAACTATAAGAACACCCGGTATAATACAATAATGTGAATCATGAATATTCACTACCACGTTCTATTAAATAGTGGACCGGGGATCGTATTAGTGGAGTTAGCGAATTTTCATCAAACTTTAACATCAAGAGAATTGGGGTATATAGCTTATAACAACTGCAAATATGTGGCATATGTTAACGTATATGTAATGAAATGTTGCTAAATTGACATTTCATCAGAATTTAAAAAGGTGTTTATATTATATAACACGCAATCTAAAATCGACACTTGATAAAATAAACATCAAAGTCTTAGATAATTTCACAATAATTAAATATAATTTTTCTAAATTTTATCTTTATGTAATATAAGTATTATCTACTACATGCTTTCTAAATTGCTAATTCGATTTATTATCAATCACAAGTCCCACCTAAATTGGTTCTAAATGTGTCAACTTGTCCGCGTCAGTGGCATGCCGTTATGCCAATTAATCATATGAATACCTTTCATGATGTCTCTATATGTATATATCGACCCAATGATGATGATGACTATGATGATAGTAGTTACATTGCACTATAGTAACGAAGAACAAATCATCATCCCTTCCTATGTACTCACACCTCAACAACTCAACAACAACAATTGTTTCGCCCCTTCTGAACCCGGATACATGGTACAAGTCCGAAAGGGATATTGTTGAATTAATCGTTATATAGATATATGTATAATAACTTTGTATTTTAATAATAAATTTAGAAAAATCAGAATTTTATAACAACAAAAACAGAAGTTGATGTCTGTTAATGATTAGTCGATAATTTAACTTCTATTTTCCTGTATGTAATCATTGAGCTCAAAGTGATTCGTTCCCCTTCGTTCTCTGGTAGTAGACTCCCTCAATGACAAACAGGGAAAGGATTAATTTCTAAACTCATTCAACTAGTAAATGAATCATCGTATTATTTGCGTTTTCTAGAAATAAAACCAACCCTTATAAAGGAGAGATATATGATGGAATATACATATTTTTTGATTAAATTTGTGTATAAAATCTAATGGTTTCAAGTTGTTGTTTATAAAAATATGGATATTATTATTGTTTTAGAATATTTTTTTTTATTATTGTGTCAACACAGAAATACAAACAAAACCTATTATATCTCTATAAACAATTAATATAATATCCAACTTTAACATATAAAGCAATAAGGGATGAAATTCTCCCTCGTTTTAAGAGAGACGTATTTATAACAATCGAACACCTATAAAACCACCCTCTAACGATTTCTGATGAGATAGCTACGACTTTAAACATAGTCAACTGAATTTTATCTCAAATTTGCTCCTTCTTGATAACTCTATATACTATAACTATAACAAACACATACACATAATAATAATTATTATTATTTCTTTTATTATTATTATTAGAGAATAAAAACTTTGTCAAATGCATAGAAGCGCCCTACTATATTCCCGTAACATTACTACATAACAACAAATTGTGTTTATGACATATACATATACATTTTATATAATACATCTAATTTTGTTTACTTTTTATTTATTGAAATCGACCAGAGCTTTTCTAGCATCTCTCTCTCACTCTCTCTGCTGCTCTTATTTGACAGTTAAGATCGATTGTTGTATCATCAGTAAACGACAACAGTTGTTCCTATTTCTAATGTTGGCTATTTTCTGACTCATTCGCCTTACCTATTTGAATTTTGATTGACGATAAAACAAATTATCCGAATAAAATATTGTTTTATTATTTCAAAATAATGATAATACTAATAATACATGACAAACTTAAGAAAAATAGAGAAACTTATAAAAGCTTGTGCTCAAAAAGCACTAAATGGCAAGTTTGCTCATTTCTTATCATCAGCTGCAAAGGAGGCATCGTTACCTCGCCTAAACTTTGTTTGAGGAGACAGATGAATGATGAATGATCGAGGATAAACGAAAAAAGAACATAACTATGACATGGTATGATAAGGAAGCTTTCGATGGTATACCCCATTCATGGATTTCAGAGACTTGAAAATTTATCGTATAGCCCAATAATCACTTACTTTTAAGAAATATCCTTGTAAAATAAAGCACTCAGATGCAACGGAAACGGCATCCTTAAAATAAAAAACATGGTTGATTTAAAAACATTTATCAAGAGCGAAGATCAGCTTACAGAGACAAAACGTAATGTTAAAATATTTATCGATGACCTCGGAATGGAGTTTGGCTTGGACAAATGCGTCAATAAGCTGTTTAGAAGAGGTCAACGAGTCCAAAATGGCAATATTAGAATGACCGATAATACTTCTATCACAAGCTTAGAAGAGGGAGGGTCTTATAAGTGAAGAGGAACGATGGTATACGGTATACAGCAAAGGATCTAGCTCAAGCTCGATTGATACCTACTGATTATGAGAAGCAATCTCAACTCGAAAAGTAAGGTCATTGCTTTGGAATTTTAATTTCTACATATAGTTTTGTAATAATTAATCGGAGAAAACGATGAATTACAAAGGTGGATGGAAAGACCATGAAACTTTTAACCCTGTACGGGTTTCATCGCCCAAAAGTCTATGTGGGTACGTTATATGTATATATAAGACCTAAGATGAGATGACGTGGATCTATTGTATTAAAATCGGGTCAAAACATAACAAACTCAAATCTAAGGCACTACATAACGTAAGGGAGAGACAGCTTAATGAAAATACTTAGAACTGGTGAGGTCACTAGATTCATGATAGACAGAACTATAAATAGAAACAGCTAAAATATGTACAACCAGTGAACCCAGCAACTCAGCAGAAATAAACCGTTAGTTATGCAACTTAACAATCAATAGCCAGCAACTGAAAACTAGAATCATAGAAAACAAAATAGAAAGAAAAAATTGTACAGGCCATTCTAAAGTCTGAATTTCTTGTTATCAATTTACCCATTCCAGATGACTACAATCATGGTCAAAGAAGCTGCAAAAATAACGATGCTCATTGGCGAGCTAGAATGTATTAAAAGGATTCCGAAAACATCTGGAGCGAATCTCAGAGAACCAAAATATCTATTATCCAAAAAAAAATGCACTACTGAATTCCGCACACATACTTTCATGAAACTTCTCAGGATTATAGATGAATTAGCTATTCTAATGCTATGATAAGAGCGAAAAAAAAATATATATATAATGGAATTGTTTTTGGCAAAGATTTCGAAAATTATATACATAATTTAATATAACAAAGGGGAAACAATAATAATAATAATAATAATAATAATTTCTTACAATTCTAACAAACAAAATATAATTCAGATACGCGATTTTCACTATTATTGACAATGGTAGTTTTAAGATCGTAGTTTTTTCATTTCTCAAATGAAATTAGTTAAGAACTTTATATTTATAAATAAAGTCCTGTTTATATCGTTCGATAACCTATAGTTATCCCACGCTCATAGATATTTCATTTCAAACTTGGAACTCTAGTTCATCTCTTATATAAACTTTAATGATAGATGAGATTTCGATTAAGCATAAAATTTCCATTACTAATTTCAACTGAAATTAACAAAAAAAGAATTATTAATGTTATAGATTTTAGAAAAATAATATTAAAATAATGGAAAAAATATAGATAGATATTCAGTGGGTTGGTGATATAGATAAGTTTACGTGACGACTGAATGAGGGCGCTTCAACCCCCTTTTATATAACTGGGGCAATCGATATTTAGAAACTCCCGCCGGGTTGCAATCGTAGCAATAGCCCCTACTCTGCCAGTGCGTGTTTTTCAGCCAAATGTGAATCTTATCTACTCAAAAAACGAAAATAAAGAAAACGAAAAACAAACAAGTGTCAAGCGTAAGAAGAGTACAAGAAGACGAAACGAAAAAGTCACGGTCGACCTGCGCGACCTCTACAATTTGTCCTGCTTATTACTGATGTGTATATGTTTATATTTTTTTTTCGATACATTGTAACTATATGTACCTCTAGGTAGATCATATCTATATTATTATATGTGTTTGTTTTTATATGAAACGATACTATGGTGGATTATATTGATAGAATTGGTGAGTTAAAATCT
>JAZBGX010000385.1:3329-23011 GCA_037414775.1 Zonitis immaculata
ACAAAAAAAAAAAAAACGAGTAAGGTATGTCGTATTTTATCGCCTAAATAGATTTTTCTATCGAAAAAAATAAATTATAGAACAAATAAAAGAGAAACACCTTAGTATATAGCACACTTAGCAATTCTAGACAAATGCACGACATCCTTTTAGTATTTCCGTTTGTTTCTATTGTAGTAGTTTATTTTGTTGGGAAGAAAAGTTCAAGAAAACTCTTGAAGAGGAAAGCAAAGTTGTTAAAATCGATAAATGGTTTATACTACATAGAGATGGTGTGTGTGTGTGTGTGTAGGTGTATTTGTAAATGTTCACCTATCCTTCTCAAATCGACTGTTTTATTTTTATTTTCTGTTATCAACTTTGATTGTGTTACAGTGACAACTGGAATCTATTGTCCAATTAAATTGGAAATAATTAGAAATTATCTTTCGATTATTATAAATCATTAGAATATCGACCTAAATTCTCTATTACTCTTCATTTACCATAAATATCGCCCATCAATAAAGCGATCAAATATCATGCTTGCAATCGTGAATAGTATAATGGATGCATCTAGTCTTCTACTCAAAAAGTGGTGGTGTTTTTTTTTTTAGAAAACTGTCACTAAAATAACCACACCTCTATAATACAATATGAATATAAGTATATCAATGATATTCCAAATAAATAAAAAACAAAAAAAAAACATACATATCTAATGATGTTTCGATGATAAATTCACTGTCATCCAACAACATCCATTTATCATATTTAAATTTCGCCTTTGTTAACATTAGTTTTATTTCTATATAATATATATATATACGTTATATTGCGAATTTTCCCATCAACGATACATATGAACTTTAACATGACAAATAGATATAATAAAATATTGAAAAGAAAACATCTGAATTTTCCTCAACTGTATTATTATCAAGAAATTGAGAAGGAATTATTTTACACGAAAATATATACAAATATTCAAACAATAGAAAATTTAATTGACAAAACAATTGTTAATATTGTTTGTTTTTTCGTATTTATATTTCTATGGAACAAATTTCAATTTGTGCTTTATAACAGAAATTTAAATGGTTGCAGATTTATTGAATGCAAGAGAGAGAGTGAGAGAAAGAGAGAAATAATACCTAGAAAATATAGTAAAGTTTCCAAACAAATTATTAAATATAGAATGAAAATATACATAAATTGAAATAACCCAATAGAGTGCCAATGTTTACAAGTTTATAATTTTATTGTTTTTCTACAATCTCGTTGAAATGGTTTAACTAAAATTGATGACATTTTTGTTCTTATTTTAAAACAAATACAATCCTACAAACTATTATTCGATCGATCCATTCCAAACAGCTGTGCTCGATATAGCCTTCCGATGGACCATGTTATCATTATTATAAAGGGTCCTTCAATAAGCAAAAACCTTGGGATTGTTTCCGGCTACAAACAATATATGTTAATAATATTATATCTACATATAGAAATCGGAACATTTTGATCATAAATATCGAGAGAATTGTTGTTTGAAATCGAAGTTGTCGCCCGGCGCCTCCACCATTTTTCGACAATTCAATAATATAATTGAATATATTTTTTTTATAAACAATTCAAATATGAATTTAATGAAATTGTATTTAACAATTGAATTTATGAAGTTGAGGGTTCATTGTTGTTGTTTTTTTTTATTATTATTATTATCATCATCAAAAAAATTTGCATTGATAGAAACAAAACATTTTTTGTTATAAACAGAACGCAATTTGAATAATAAAGATATTAACTTTATGGAATATTAAAAACTGACAAAGAAGAGTCACTGGATGAAATTTGAATTCTATATTTCGAAACTTTATTGGAAACGCACAAATTCCTGAAGAAAAACATATATTAAAATCGTATTTTATAGATTGAAAAAAAAAATCATTAAGATCTTTATAATAATAAATATAAGAAGAAATTTCAATAATAATAATAATAATAATATTGGAGGAAAGTTTAAAATGTAAATTACACGAAATGATGTAATTGACCTATTTCCATCCTGACATATCCACCATTTCCATCTCCATAGTTTCCTTCTTTTACTCCCATATCATTATTAAATGATTAATGACAAATTCTTCCAGCTATCTCGTAAAACTTTAAGAAATATATATGTATTTGTCAATGCTCTGCAACGTTTTTGTTTTTGAAATATTAGTAGATTAGGCGAGACAATTTCGAAAATTCTACAAAAATAATTTATTAGATTGAGTATTTCTCTTTTTTTCATAAAAAAAAAAAACGTATTCTTAACTCAAACACTTCAAAATATTGTTGTTTTCAACACAATTTTCTTGAAACTTACAGAAATAAAAGTGAATGACAAGCGACTTTGGGGTGTTTGCTTTTTGTAGAAAAAAAAATGAATAAAGGTCGGAGCTTATATTGCAACAAACTTGGATCGAAAATAAAGCGAGAAACTCCAATTTCAATTGATTCAGGCAAATCTGTACATATAAAAGCATCCCTTATTCTCGGTATTCTCTGCCAATTTACTCAATCAATATTGATAGTCTTTGTTAGAAGAACGAATTATGTAGAAAAATTTCTTTTCCTTTTTATAAAATAATAAGAAAATCTATATAATTGGATTATCATTTATTCGCTTGTCATTTACAATTATATATCTGTTCCAATTATATTTTATGCAAGGCGAAGACTCAATCGAATCTTTCTTGGAGCAAAAGAAAAAAAAAACGGTGTGTAAAGCAATAACTTCTGTTATCGATAGATCCTACCTTTTGGCATCAACATTGATATCGTGCTCTAGAAACGAGAATCTCACCAAATTATAAGAGATCTAATCAGATTTGGCTCTATTTCTAACTGTAGAAAGCTTCCAATCTAAGCAACATGGAGATTTATTTCCAACTATTGTCAAACGCTATTTTTTTAATTGCAATATCGATAAAATAACAAATAAATTAGAGAGAGATAGAAAATTGTTATATAACAGTTATTCGTAGAATTTGTTAAAATAGAGTTTATTCCACATTCGACTATATCTTGATATAATTTTTTTGTTACATTAAAGCGGAAAGTTTAGTTTATGAAAATTGGTAAATGAATTATAAATGGTGGTTGGAATAATTTTATTTATATAATCTTTTATTTTTATTTTTACATAATTTTTCACTTTAATCCCAACATAAATGTGAATCTACTGTGTCATTTCTCTTGATATTTAATAAGAGAACTAATGGAATATTTGATGAGCATATATAGACTTAACTTGAGGGTCGAATATTATTAGAATTAAAAGTTCATACTTTTTGCTACTTCAATATTAAATTTATGTTAACTATATATACCAACGGAAATTATTCCAAAATCCATCTAAACCATATGTAATTCACGTTATTTATGGATAAAAATCAATTGATTGTGTTGTTGATTATGGAATATTTTCTTTTGACAATAAATTTCCCATTTATTCGAAAAATTCCAATTATTTTGTCGATTTTTCCATAGTTTATTTATTATAGACGGGACCAATTGTTTTTTAAATGACAAATTTGTGTTGAAAAGAAAAAAAAACTGTTTTATATACAAAAAAAACAACTAAATAGAGATTTTTTTTGTTTTGTTTTTCAGGTTGATTCAGAACCGGCGGCATCTTTATTCCGTTGGAGTTTCAACAGCACTCCAGGGATATCACGTGAACTGAACGAATTCACAACAGAAGCTGGCGGTAGTATACTGACGTACGTGCCTAGAACAGCCGCAGATTATGGTACATTACAATGTTGGGGCCGTAATGAGTTAGGAATGCAACGATTACCATGTACCTATCATATTGTACCAGCTGGTAAACCAGATCCACCGCATACATGTGGTATAGCAAATATCACGCACCATTCCGTGTTGGTCACTTGTAAAAAAGGCTTTGACGGAGGTAAACTAACATCCAATTGATTCACACAACATAAATTAAATCAACTAAACAGCACAATAAAGGAAAAAAAACAATGATAACACGCAATCTACAGGCTGGTCCGCCAGAGGCTTTCCTAGTTTTTGTAGGAACTCTGGTTCTAGTGGAGGGAAAAATAATGCACTAGAAGCCTCTGGTAGACCATTCTGTATATAATATAACTTGTTGATAATATAGATTATATACGGAAATCAATTGAAATTATGAATTAAATTTCCAGGCCTACGTCAGAAATTCGTTTTGGTATTAAATTCCGGTGATGATATTATTAGTAATACGACAGTAACAGTGACACCGGATTTTTCAATTGCCAATTTGGAGCCAGCTCAAGATTATACAGCCAATATTTATTCATTCAATACGAAAGGTTGGTCTACAAATCCGACACCATTATTATTTCGTACATTACCAGCACCAGGTCTAAAGGAACAACGACGATCAACAGGACCTGGTGATAATGAACGTACAACAACTGGACCATGGTTGTATATTTTATTAGCAGCTGGTTCTACATTAATTATAGCCGGTGCTGTGATTGGAATCATTTTCGCTGTGAAACTATTCAGGGTGAATTATTATTTTTCTAAATGAAATTTTAATCATTGATTTATTTTAAACCGAGTTCAAATTTTATGTTAATATCCAGATTAATGTGGATAAATTATTTATTAATTTAGCTATTTTCTGTTTCGTAAAATTATGGATTATGTCCACTATAATATACTCGACTAAATTTGAATACAATTTAATAAGTCGAAAGCAACAGTTTATGTTGGATAAGTAATGTTAAAATGATTATATTTGCTCAACCAACCAATTTACTATTTTCATTAAATATACATAAACTCCACAGTAATACATTATTTTCCATTTAATCTTTGTATAACAATGTAGCTACTTCTATAGTTGTATAGTTTTGTTTTAAACAGCCAATGTGTATGATTTCAGGTGGATAGCCCTGTAAGAGAGCGCCGTCCTCGTAGTCCCAAAACTGAGGAAAGTTTATTGGATTCCCGAGTGCCGCCTCCGTACACCGATCCCATTTCAGACGACAACAATCCCGACCTTATTCCTCCTACAAATGGTAAGACAATTGGTTTCTCCTCATCGCTGACTCAATAAAATATAGAAAAAATATTAATTGAAACCTCATTAAATAAGCAAATTTGATTTGTAATTTATCATTTGTGATTTGTTTCAGAAAGTCTTCTGGATGCTTCAATGGCGCCATACACGATAACGGCCCGACCATCAAGCAAACGAAACAGTGCCACACAAATGCCAGTGAAGCCCTATCATGTAACATGGGCGCCAATTTTACAATCGAGAAATTGTGCCACACAAACACCACCACCACACAAAGAAAGTTCGGTTTAGGCTATAAACAAAATTGATGATTATTAAATGTATTATTACTTAATACAATTAACGAATATTAAAACTATTTATATTAATTAACGCCCCTGGAATATTCTCTTCAACAACCCCAATCAAAACAGTCTCGGCACCGGGACCAATACCACCTGTGATATTTGTGAATATCTCATATTTTTAAGCATTGACATTATCAAAAAAGGAAAAAGAAAAACCAAAAAAAAAATAAAACTGTTGAATGCTGTTATTATTTCATTGTCAATAAAATATCAATACATGTGTAAATGTTGTTTATATTTATTCCTTTCCATCAATAAATAAACCTCGAGTAGCTATGTGATTAAAATAAATTCAACAAAAGAGTCATATTACATGAAACTCCTGAAACTACTTTGTAATAATAATAAAAAATATATGTACTTATGAAGTATTTACTCTATAACAATGAATAGAAAAAGTACGTCCTCAAATTCTCTAGAGCTCTTCTATCTTCTTCTACTCTATACAGTAATTAAAAGGCCAGTTACAAGTCTTTCTTAATTCATATTTCATAAGGATCTACAACTTACAACTCCACAAAGACCTATCACAAATTTTAAAATTCCCACGCTATTGGCGTACTCTATGGTGAACTTTAGGTACTACAATTCATATTTTATTCGATACCTAACTCAATTATTAACCTTATTAAATGATCAATTCATATAATTAAGCAAATTTCATCTATAGTCTTCAAATAATATTGTTATGGTTGATAAAACAAAAATGTATTGATTTTCCAGTTTATGAGCGCTATTTAGTTGTCTAAATAAATTTCTGTAATCTACGGTTGGTATTCTCGCTACTTTTGACAGCTACCGATTTTTTTTACACAACAATTAATTTATAATATAGAAAAATGAGTATAACTGAAGATACTGAGCTTCCAACTGAAGAAGATTTGACTGTAACTGAAGTAAATTTATCAGGGCCGGTCCTAAAAGCGGCTGCTTTTCATATGGGCCGAGTCTGTGAAAATCAAAACAATGTAAGGTTATGTTGATTATCTAATCATAATTGTCCTAAAAAAATGAAAGAAAAACGGGAAATAAACACTTTTGTTTAATTTATAGGAATTTATGTTGTGTCGTAATGAATTGGATGATCCTCGAAAATGCATTGAAGAAGGTAAAGCTGTAACAAATTGTGCATTGAATTTCTTTCGTCAAGTAAAAAACACTTGTGCACAGGAATTTATGCAATATGTTAATTGTATAGATAAATCAAGCCCGAATCAAAAATTTACACCGTAATTATTGGGAACAAAATATATTTATCTTCTATATTTTATTAAAAAAAAACCAAATCAATTTTTAGATGTCGTAAAACGCAAGCCGTTTTCGATAAATGCGCTTTGGATAAAATGGGTATTGAAAGATTACCATATGATTATTATTCAAGAGTTCATGTTCATGAAACTGAAAGGCCACGACCGCCAGTCGAAGGACCGGCAGTTTATCCGGATGCTACACCTGGATTACCACCAGACGCACCAAAACCGCCTGCCAAATACGGATCACGTTGGTTATTCATGTGGTAATAATTCACCGAACAACTAGGACAAACACAATGGTGTTGTTGTATCGTTTAGTAGAAACTAGATTCGATTTGCTAGTTTTTTGTTGTATATAAATAAAATTTATTAACAATATTATTGTTTCATTTCTACACAAATTGTGTGATATCAGATTTTAATGGAATCTTAATTGATGTTGATACGAAGCATGGAAGCCCTAATTAAATCAACCACTATATATAGAGAATAAATGAAATTTGACAAGAGTGTAAACAACAATATACACTCGGGAAATTTTGTACACTATTAGATTTTTATCCATAAATGGATTGATAATTCGTTTTGGAACTATGAATCGAACATGCGCTCTTATTCTTTCAAACAATATTTCCGTATATATAAAGGAGCCAAATATTCGGAAAATCACAACAGTTTCCAAAGCTACACCAACCAACTAATTAATAATATAACAAGAAATCAAGATGGACTTCCCAACAACAAAATTCGCCATCTTCTTCTGCCTTGTTATTGTAGTTTTAGCTAATTTAGCTGAAGCTACTTATAGAAAACCACCATTCAATGGATCAATCTTTGGCAAACGTACTCCAAATACCGGTAAATTATCAATTCTATAATTCTTATATTATAATTATATTAATTTTTGCTATAATTTCTAGATTATGATAGTGCAAGCAAAGCATTATCGGCTATGTGCGAAATAACAGCTGAAGCCTGCCAATCGTGGTTCCCAAATCAAGAGAAATAAATTACGAACCGATTCTTGACTATTCTCAATATTTTATAATCAATTGTCTAAATAAAAATGTAATTCAATAAAAATGCTACAGCAAAAATTTGTTTTATTTAAAAAAAAAACAATTGAGTATCCAAAAATTACATTAACTTAAGATAGAAGACTTAAAGTAAGCGTTTTCTATAATGAAATATTTGTTCATTTACAAAACTGATATAATTTGAATATTGTGTAATCTTAATAAGTAATTAAAATTATAATAATGTCATCACAGTCTTATTTCAATTACTTGTTGAAATTCTTACCTATAATGTCCAACAAATATCGAAAACTATTCCGCCAACAACTATAAATTTAGCTTGGATAGTAATTTTGGAACAACTGATATATATATAGATTTATATAAAAAACAAACACAATCAATATTAGCTTATATTATTAAAATAGATATTATTTCATATTTTATATATAAAAAAAAATAAAAATTAAAGTCTTCCATTCTCTTGTTTTAATTCGTCTAAATGCAACCTTAATTCTTCAACATATTTAAACATCATATTAATAAAACCATTATGTGTCACAGCTTTCAATAAATAACCTTTCAAATTTGTATTCAAAACCCATTGGAAGGTACACTGATTGAGATTATGTGGAATTGGTGACATTACCCAACAACCAGCACCATTTTCACCTCTTGAAATGTTAGAAAAAATTATAAATTTTATATAAATTTGTTAAGTCATCAATTTACCTTATTAATTTCTCCATTTTAGGTAATGATGGATGTTCTGTTGATATATTAGCAATTATATATGTACCATCAATTGATTGCCAAGTTCTTAAACTAACAAAATCCCGACTGGTTACTAAACCACCAGCACCATCAGCTGATATTTGATAAGTTATATCTGTATGTTCATCAATTACTTGTACTTTATGCGATTCTAATAATGCCGAATTCCATTTTGGCATAGTATCGATACGATAAAATAATTCATCAAGTAGAACACGTGGTGAGACATCTATGATAGCCTGAAATTAAATTATCTATGTTATTGATTAATGATAATAAACCGAAAAACAAAAAATACTTTAAGTTTAAAGATTGTTCCAACTTTTGGTAAATTCATTGTATATATTTGATCTGATTCAATTGTTTTTTCCAATTTCCAATCTCTCTTATTTAATAAGTCCCATGCTTCTTGGATCGTTCTGGCTGATAAATTTTTGTACATTTCTTGCTGGAATTAGAAAATTAAAGCAATAGATTGTTTAAAAGTTTATTATATTATTAAGAATTGTAATTATTGTTTTACTTGTTCTCTAGTGAGTTGAACAGGCGGATATCGCACCATAACAGTTTGATTGAAACGATAAACTGATCCATCTGGCGAAGCCAACGGTGAATAAAAAGCACCAACACTTTCCGTATACATTGATGGTAATCCATGTATATAACTTTGTATTAATGGAGCACGTTCTGAATCTGGATTAGCTTTATAAATATAATTATTAAAATAAATTTACAATTCAAATAAAAAAAAACAAATTCAATATGATTTGACTTTATAAATGAAAATTCTGTATACTAACTGATTAAATAACGGCGTGCATGTGATTCTTGTGGTAAAACGCGAAAATCCAAAAACCAAGCTTCACCCCATGATAGAACAAATGATGTTAAAACTAGTAGTACCTCAAAAACTGGTTGTGTTGAATGTGGCCACTAAGCAAATTATTTTATTATTCGATTATATAAAACTAGTAATTTTGAATTTATTTAAATTATGTAAAACTTACATCATAAAAAAATACTTTGGTTATAAGAAATGTACAAGTTAATGTTGTTGAGATCTAAAATTCAAATATATGTTAAAATTCAAACGGAAATTTGAATGAGATTAATCGATTTACCGAAATAACAATCCAATGATTTATGTAAATTAATGCATAAAAAACTAATAAAACAACAAATCTACAAAGAGCTGTTAATACAACATCGAATAAAGATGTGTGGATATTGTAATGATAGATTTGTTCACTTAGAGCTTTCATTATATTCTCACCATTCAACTGGAATAATTGCAGTTTTAAATAATTATTATTATTATTATTATTTGAAATTATACTTACCATAACGCAAATAATCCACATTAATGATGTGAAAAGAAAATCGAATGTTACAAACAGACAAAAAAATCGTCGAACATTCGACATTCTACCTTGAAAACGTTGTCCAGCTAATAAGTCTTCAGATATAATATAATCTGGATGTAATGAAGGTATTGTATTGATACTGTGTGAATGTGCTGTAATAAATAAAAACAATTTAATAAATTTAATAATAACCCCATCGAAATTTCTATTATAACAATAAAAACTGAGACTATATGTCGTTTAAATTTTACAACAAGATTATTATTGAAAATAATTCTCGATTTTGTTTTTTTTTTCTTAATTATTTGCATAAAGCGATTATCGAAGTTTTTGTAAACAATACATTATCTAATTGCTCACAGATATCAAGTCCTGTAGGGGATTGCATATTGTAATTAGTTGACGACAATAACGATTCAGCTGCTTGACGGATTTCGTCGTTGTGTGCCATACTTAATAAAATCCAATTTTGTTCAAGTCGTACGTTATTTGTTTGAATCTAGAAATAACAAAGAAACAGAATTGTAAAACAAATTATTTTTTCATCGATTGCTACATACACAATCAATCCAGGATTTATTGTACAATTATTTAACATATCTACGTTCATGGGAATTGTACTTTCTTAATTGGAATCTATTATAAAACTTGTATTTAAAGGGTCACATCATTTTATCACAAATTAAAAGAAAAATGATTGTTATCAAAATTTTAATCTTGAGTCATTAACAGCTGACATTCATCACGTGACCATCAGCTGTTAACTAATTGTAGCCAAATTTGATTATTTTGAAAAGAAAAACAGCAACAAATATAATTAAAATTGAAGACCTTCAAAATACTCTTAATTTATAATCGGATTCTTCATTGAAATTTTGATTGATGTTCTCTAGAATCTATTTTAATGGGTATTAAGTAGAGCTATATTTAGACGAAAGACATAACCTGAAATATTCTTTTGTATATTCATGATTTTTATTCAATTTAAAATATGAATTTGGAAGCGAAAAATGTAAAAGAAATAATTCTTAATACAACAGAACCATTAATTTTCAGAAAACAATTGGATTGGGAAATATTAGATTGGACAATAAACGATTGGCAACGAAATTTAAAAGGTGAAAAATTACAATGTCGTCATGGAAAAAATACATTTACGAAAGTAATAATCGATTTCTCATTACAATTTTTGTTGATAATTATTGAAAAAATTATAGGAGCCTCAATGGGAACGAACTACAGCATTAATTGAGTCAACATTTGATGATTTCTTGAAATTTCCCATCGATAATGAAAAAGAATGGCTATATTTTGATTATAAATATTTGAAAGATTGTTTTTTATCAAATAATGAACTACGTAATGTTAGATTGAATTTTTTTCTATAAATTTCATGATTGATACGTTGTGTTATAGAAAATAAATTGGTCGAAATTTGGTTTTCATGATATATCAGTTGATAATTCAACAATATGGATTGGTACAAAAGGGGCACATACACCTTGTCATATTGATACATACGGATGCAATATGATAGCTCAACTCTATGGAAAGTCTGTTAATTCAATTAATTTTGAATAATCTCAATAATTATTGTTATATATTTGATTTAAGAAAAGAGTGGTTAATTTTTCCACCTGAAGAGGACTTAAAACCTACTCGAATACCATATGAAGAATCTAGTATTTACTCGAAACTGAATTTTTTCAGTCCTTATCCACCAGATTTTCGAACAATAAACAATTGTAGACGGATTATTTTGAATCCTGGTGATATATTAATACTGCCACATAAATGGTGGCATTATGTGGAAAATTTAGAAACAGCAATTAGTATCAATATATGGTTACCATTGGTAAAAATTATGTTTCTCTAACTATATTGTAAATAATTAAAAATTCTAGCTTCAAGATGATGAACAGCGATTATCAGAATCAATAGTACAAATGTTATTTTCCCAATTTTGTAAAAATATTGATAGTGATGTTAGAAATATCCTTTTAAATCCAAATTCAGATGCTGTACGTTATCAAATTTAAACTATATTATCATTTTGGAACTAATATAACATTTTAGGAGGTAACATCAAGTCATTTTTATCATTCTATAAATTTAATTGAGTCTTGTCGGAATTTGTGCAAATCTAAGCAAGCAAATAAAAAATTGAATTTGAATAAAGATAAAAACGATCAATTTGATTGGTTATCAGCTATAAATAACTTGAAATGGATTGAAAAAGTTCCGAAATTATCTACAAAAGAGTTTCATGATTTAATCCAGGAACGAGCGATAAGATTCGATATGAGTTGTAATAATTCGCTTGATAACTGCCATAAGATTGAAATTGAAATAATTGATGCTTTCACTCATCCGGATGTGATTTCGAAAATTGCGGAGAAACTTTTGTTTGTACCTATTTTAAAAAAATAAATAATTTAATATTTCGTATTTTTAAATTTACCACCAAATCAGTGTTACCAAAGTGTTCTCGAAAATTCTTTATTTTTGTTTATATGACGTCAGTTCTGTCAAAAATAACACGTCAAAATATTCGACAATCGGAATTTATTTCAAAAATCGTTATCTGATAACGCATCAAATTAAAATAATTCTCGAACTTAAGTATTGAATCTAATTGATTTCTTGATTTAAATAAATGTGACTTAATAAATAATGTAATAGAACAAAAAAACAATTTATGTAATCTAATTGTGGAAAAGTCGATTTAAAAAAATCAAAAATCGATGAGGGTGACGTTTTTTTGGACACGTATTTTTAACAATAGCTAATAGAATTGAAAATATAAATAAAACAATTAGATAAATTGATAGAAATGCGCCGAAAATTATTAATTTTACTTTTTATTTCTTTATTGTGTTGTGAATTTTCTGAAGAACAACTCCAAGGACCACCAGATGCTACTTCACAAAAACAACAACGAAAAAACCGGGACGATAGTGATAATAGAGATGAATTTGTTGCATCTGTTGAAGATGATGATGATGATGAAACATCAGCTTTAAAGATTGTACCGGCACCGGATTTATCGAAAGAGAAAGACCGTCATAAAGGTAAATTATTATCTCCAAGCAAACAAAGCTTTGTATGTTTAGTATTTTTATTTAGTAAAGCATGTTATTTATTTAGTTAGGTTTTTTTTTTATTATATTTTAAACGATAAAATTGCAGAAGCTGTAGATGTTTTTTTGTTAGATCAAGTTAAAGTTATACAAAAGATGGTGCAAGAGATCGACTTATTGAAAAATGTATTAGTTGATGATAATAATTTGGATACAAATAATGATATAGAAGAACCACCACCACCACCTGAATTACCACAAAAAGAATTAACACCGGAAGAAAATGAAGCTAAAGGATTTTATGAAATTGCAACAGCTTTATTAAATAAAACAAGACCAGATAAAAAGAATGCCTATAATTTATTATTAGAAGCATCAAATAAAGGTAATAATGAAGCGAAAGCATTAATTGGCTGGGCGAAATTATTTGGTCATCCATTAACTCAAGATCTTCAAGTTGCTAAAGAGATTTTTACAAGTCTTGCTGAAATCGGTCATCCCAGTGGACATACTGGATTAGGTTTCTATTATTTCTATCTATAAAAATTGTTTTTTATTAACAAAAATGTCAATTCTCTAGGATTTCTATATGCGTCAGGTTTGACGGTGAATGTAAGTCAAGCTAGGGCTTTAGTGCATTATACAGTTGGTGCATTAGGTGGGAATACATGGGCACAAATGGCATTAGGCTATCGATATTGGTCGGGTATTACTGTTGCACCAAGTTGTGAAAAAGCATTGGATTTCTATCGACAAGTTGCCGATAAAGGTTTGATCCAATTTGCTTATTTTATTTATACATTAGTCTAAATATTTTGTTGAATTTTCAATAGTGAGTCAAGGTGTATCTTTTGGTGGTGGTGCTGCAATACAGCGTATACGACTTTTAGACGAAATGGAAAATGGATATACTTCATCAATTTTAGATAATGATCTAATCGAATATTATCAATTGTTGGCTGAAAAGGGTGATATTCAAGCACAGGTAAAGTGACAAATCGATTAGATATTTTTAATTTTAATGTAGCCAAATTTTCGAATTATATCATATTTTTAGGTTGGATTAGGTCAATTGCATTACCAGGGTGGTCGAGGTGTTGATTTAGATTATCAAAAAGCAATGCATTATTTTACACAAGCTGCAAATGCTGGAAATGCAGTCGCAATGGCATATTTGGGCAAAGTAATTTTTTCCTTTCTTTCTATTAATATTCTAACATTATTATTGCTATTGTGTAGATTTATCTTGATGGAAGTGATGAAATAAAAGCAGATAACGATACAGCTTTCAAATATTTCAAAAAAGCATCAGATTTAAATAATCCAGTTGGCTTAAGTGGTTTAGGTTTAATGTATTTATATGGACGTGGTGTTGAAAAAGATTATAGTAAAGCACATAAATATTTTTTGGCTGCTGCTGATCAAGGTTGGGTCGATGGCCAACTACAATTAGGCAATATGTATTTCAGTAAGTTTTAACATTTATTTTTGTTGTTGTTGTTCAAATTATAAAATTAATATTTATGAATTTAGGTGGTTTGGGTGTCAGAAAAGATTATAAATTAGCAAATAAATATTTCTCATTAGCTTCACAATCTGGACATGTATTGGCTTATTATAATTTAGGACAAATGCATGCTCAAGGTACTGGTATGTTGAGATCTTGTCCAACTGCAGTGGAATTATTCAAAAATGTTGCTGAACGTGGACGATGGGGCGAAATATTGATGCAGGTTCATAATAATTTTTCTGGTATTACTATTGATTCATTAAATTTGTAATTATTGTTTTTGTTTTTTTGTTTTAGGCTCATTCCGATTATGGTGAAGGTCGTTATAATGAAGCTTTCGTTCAATATGCTTTATTAGCCGAATTAGGTTATGAAGTAGCTCAAAGTAATGCTGGTTTCTTATTGGATCGTGGTGAAGTTCCTATGTTTTCAACACAAGAAGCTTTATCTAGAGCTTTATTATATTGGAGTCGTGCTGCAGCTCAAGGATATTCAGCGGCTCAAGTAACTTCCGGAAAAAAACTAAATAAATATTATATACAATTGTTTTTTTTTTAAAGGTTAAAATGGGTGATTATCATTATTACGGTTTAGGTACACCGGTTGATTATGAAACAGCAGCAAGTCATTATCGTTTGGCATCGGAACAGCAACACAATGCACAAGCAATGTTCAATTTAGGTTATATGCATGAACAAGGTCTTGGTATGGCTAGAGATGTTCATTTAGCGAAACGTTGTTATGATTTAGCTGCTGAAGCGAGTACAGACGCTAAAGTACCGGTTGCTTTAGCCTTATTCAAATTGAATTTGTTTTTTAGTTTTGAATCTTTAAAAGAAGTAATTTTCTCTTCTTTTGTTTTATTTATTAAATTTCTTATTTGAAAACTTTAATTTTTCTAGAATCGTCTATCAACGTTTTTTGATATGAATGCAATGTTTGGTGCCAATTGGGATTTATATTTAATAACAACATTAACAGCGATATTAGCTGGAATTGTGTATTTTAGGAGACCTCAAGTCCAGCCACAAATTTGAAATTTTTTATACTACACAACTGTTTATTGTTATTATTTATGTATATTTTTAAGAATAAATTTAGTTACAAAATTCAAGTTTTATTTAAAAATAGTAGATCTATTTAATGGAAAGTCGATAATAATGCAGCTGCCGATAACTTTCTCTTTACTCCCCAGACTAGCACAGTTCTATACAGGATTCATATGTACTGGAATGTGGGTCAAGAGTGTCATTGTTCTTCTAATACCATCAATAATATCCGTGAAAGAGCCAAATTAATAACGAAAATGTCTGCACACAGGTGACAAATGAATTAGTTTTGTATATTTAATGATAATTGGGAGAAATAACTTAAATAAATATATAATTAAGTATGTTTGCAAGGGTGACATTTTATCCAACACTATTTTACAATGTGGTAATGGAAAAGATTACACCCAGACGATGGTATGATCGTATTGATGATACAGTCATTTTAGGAGCACTACCATTTCCTAATTTAACAAAACAGGTACGAATTGTTTGATTAAAGTTTTTAGAACATAACCTCACACTTGTGGAGAATTCGAAAGTGCTCATGAACTCTAAAATTGAAATTTATTTACAGCTCATTGAAGAGGAGAATGTGAAAGGTGTTGTGTCAATGAATGAAGACTATGAATTATTTCTAGCAAATAATAGAAACGTAATCGATATAATTCAAATAGTTGTTTTATCATTAATAATTGATATATTTCTTTGAAGGAATGGCAAGAACATGGTGTGGAATTTTTACAATTATCTACTACAGATATCTTTGCAACGCCTTGTCAACAAAAATTAATCGAAGGTGTTAATTTTATAAAAAAATTCTGGAATTCCGATAAAACTCTTGATAATTTCAATAAATCAACAGTTTATGTACATTGTAAAGCCGGTAGAACCCGTAGTGCAACTCTAGTAGGTTGTTATTTAATCCAGGTAAATCTACATAATATCAAATTCAGTGTTAGATTGGTATTGTTTGAAATTTTGTAGAGATATGGCTGGACGCCAGAAGAAGCAGTTGAACATATGCGACAAAAACGACCACATATCTTATTACATACCAAACAATGGGAAGCTTTAAGAGTATTTTATACACATGCTCAAAATTTAGCCACAAATCAATGATAATAAATCAATTTTCCATTAATTCTAAATCAATCTAATTAAGTAGAATTTATTGACAATAAGCAACAATATTTATGATAGATTTACAATCGTTTCGAATTCACATGTAATAAAAACAAAAAAACAAAAAAAAAACTATAAGTAAATAGATACATTCAATTTTCTGGAGGTGCTTCAATTGGTTTTTTAGTAACAGTCCATAACATTCTAATTGTCCGTCCAATACCAATATCGGTCATATTATAATATAATAAACCGCCTAAAGAAAAGGTTGATACTAGAAATACGAAGAATAATGCAATTTTTGGTATAGTTTCGCCGAAAAGCACTGGACGAACATAATCAATAGCAATAGCTTCGAAACCCCTACAAAAGAAATAATCAAAATTAGAGTCCTATAAACATAAAAGAACAATAATAGATAAATATACCAATGACCATGAACAACAGCTATTGTTGCTAGAAGACAATCAGTTAGCAAACTTGGATATATAATATCAGTCGGTACCAATACTAATAATGAAATAGCAACACCTCTTTCAATCGCCCATAATTTACCATGATCAGAAGACATTGATCGAATTTGTGGTAATAAACGTGAATTTGATTTAACTTCGAATGGTTTCTTTAATATTACCTGATTTGTATTTGTATTTTGTGTCCATAATAAATTATTACTTGGTGTTAAAATCGGTGCAAATTTAATAACCGATTTTGGAACATTCATAACTGTAATAAACGGATTACGTAATTTTTGTTAGGTCTTAACATAGGTATTAATTGAAAACTATACCTTGAAATCTTGCTGAATGTCGCAAAATTAAATGTAATGCCATTATTTTGATTAATAATTCCTAATTAGTGAATAAATTAATCAAAAATTTATTTTGTTCTATACGTCTGATTTCTGTCAAAATTATTTGGGGATTTTTGTGTTTCGTGGAACAATTGCCTGCTTGTTGAGTGAAGTTATTCAATTAATAACATTTTTCCAATAATAACAACGTAATATAATTGTTTTTATTAAAATTCACTTAAATTATTCATCAAGATTTCCATAATTTGTTTATCAATTAATTATCTATTATCAATATTTGGATTATTGCCGGTGTATTGTAACAGCTAACTTCATTTATGTTTACGTCGTCATAAATGGCTTAATTGTTGTTTTGGTCGCAGTTTATTTCGAGAAATTAAAAGTATTTATTGTTGCACAATTCTATAAGTAAGTTGATTGAAATTCAAATCTAGATAACAAACTACTATAATAAATAATAATCTACAGTATTACAATTGGATATTTGGTGAATGTTCAGGAATTGTACAGCCTTGTTTTTTGAGTATTTCCTGAGCTGCATAACACCCTATTTCTACACAATTTTCCAATGAACGTTTCAATAATAAACCAGTGATAAATCCACCAACAAAAGCATCACCAGCACCGTTAGTATCAACAATTTCCGAACGTTCCATTTCCGGTACGGAAATTTCTCGTATATTCCTATTAGAAACTAACAAAACTGATTGTCCTTCATTTGTAACAACAATAATTTTATCAACACTACTCCATTGTAAAAGTAAATCATTTAATGTTATTCGCAATAAGTTTGCCATTGTGGAAAATTCAATTTTATTACCAAAAATTATATCAGATTTAATTGAGAAATTTTCAATAATTTCCGTTTCTAATTCGCACAAATAACGTGCCGATAAATTGAAGGCTAATCGTTTTTGATTCGTTTTACAATAATTTAATATAAAATTAGCTGTTTCTGTACGATTTGTTAGAAAGAAACCTTCAATATAGACTATATCGGCATCTTTCAAATTTGATAATGCTTGTTGATTGGCTTGTAGATCGTCAAGTGGAAAAATTTCAGCAGCTCCAATATGAGCCACAAGTGATCTATCCATATCATGAACTAAAGCAATTGTAAGACCTGTTGGATAATTTTCATGTTCTTTATATATGGTTTCAACACCGTCTTTGTTGAGTGAATCGCGTAGAAGTTTTCCTCTATCATCTTTGCCAATTGCACCAATTATTGTTGTTTTTATACTTTGACGAAATAACCATTGAATTACACGTAATGAATTTTGGGCTGAACCACCAGAACTAAATGTTTGTTTATAGCTAAAATGATTATAATTTTAATAATTATAAACTAAAAATACTTTCTAATTCACCTTTTCATATCAATTAAAATGTTTTCAATATCATTTAATGGTAATTCTTTTTGATCATTAGATTGAAGGTTATATTTTTGTAAAATTTTCTTATCATCTATAATAACCGTTATATCTAAGAGGGGATTCCCAAAAGCTACAATTGATGACATATTTTTTCGATAAAATTGTGGGATTCCCCAGAATTTCTCATTGAATATTCGTTGGCTGAAAACAGTTTGAGGTTATGTATTAAATTTTCTATAATTACAATAATTCTCGATTATTCTTTTCTGTTATTGTTGTTCAATTAAAAAGTGCACAATATTTTTATGTTTATTGCTATAATTATTGAATTTACATTTGATTTTTACATAAACAATTCATATCAAGGCCATATTTGACGGTTCGTTTACATTTGACTCGTTGACTCATTCTAATGACGTAATAGTGATAAGGAATCTTATTGATATGTATCGAAATATCCAATTATTAATTATATTTTAATTCATTTTCGTTTTGTTTATAGAAATGGCTGATTCAACACCAACAACTGAAAATCATCAAAGGTCAAGAGTGTCATCATCATCATCATCTGATGAAGATGAAAATTCTTTCGTTATATTGAGTACATGCATTAATGGAGATTTTGATGATGAACGTATAGATAGTTTACCACCTATTGAATCATTGACTCTAAAAGATATACAAAGTTTGGTAAATGGTGAATTATCGAAAATTAATGCACAAGTTGAACGACAAAAAGATACTACAAATGTAAATCTTTCATTTCAATATTAAATATTTATTTCGCTTTGATCCATTAATTTATAGGATTTGGCCTCACCATTGACTAGTTTAAAATCGATCGATAGCCATGAAGATATTCAAAAGAAAGTTGAAGAATTGATACGTGAAAATGATAAATTGAAAAGT
>JAZBGX010000386.1:9248-32317 GCA_037414775.1 Zonitis immaculata
AAGCACCTGTAATATACAGCTGCGTTAATTTATAAAATAATAAAATGGCACAATTCACAGCAATTAATAATTAAAAAATAAAATTACAATTAATTTTTTGTTTTTTTCAATTTCGAGTTAATTTGATATGTTGTTATATTTCTTCTGTTGTTTGTAATGGTTGTTCATCAGCTGAATGTTGAAGTAGAACTGCTTTTTCTTCACGACCACTACTAGTTCCATTATATACAGATTCATAGACAGGATTTGCAAAATTTCCCGACTACAATTAAATCTAATTAGTAACAAAATCTATTTTCCTTTCCCAAATTAAAAGCAATTTTACCTTATCAGCGTCTAAAGTAAACGGTTCAGCATCCCTATCTTGATACATCGGATTATTAATATCATTCTCTTGTAAACGTTCATGTGCAAATGTTTGTCGTTTTCGGAAGAAATAATCGAATAACAAAAATGCTACTAATATAAAAACAATAACAGCCGTTGCTGACAACACAGGTATTAAAACACTGCCACCCCCATTATTATTATTACTATTACTACTACCATCTTTACGTTCACTAGTTTTATCGGTTATTGTTGGATGTTCACAACGATTCCCAGTATAATCATTCGAACATAAACAATAAGGAATATCATCACTAACAGCACATGTACCGCTATTTTCGCAATAATTTTCACAAGCGGCTGGTTGATGACATGTCGGACCAGTCCATGGATCTAGACAACGACAAATCGGTTGTTTATCTACACCTAATATTTGACAAATTCCATCATTTTCACAATAAGCACTACAAGGATTCGAATTTCCAATATAAATCTATTTTAAGAAATAGAAAAAAAAATGATTATTAGAAATATTTTGTTGATAATTTGATAATTCTCGACAATTTACCTCACAATTATAACCACCCCAAGTATCTAAACATCGACAAATTGGTTTACCACTTAATATAACACATGTACCATTATTTTTACATGAACATCTTTCTGAACATCCAGATGGTGGATTTATTTCAGCACAACGATCAATTTCACAACGTCTACCACGATAGAAATCTGGACATATACATTCTGGTTGTTTTGTACCTAAACGACATGTACCACCATTTTGACAATGCTGATAACACATATTACGTTCACAATGTTCACCTGAATAACCAGGTAAACATTGACATTTTGTACCATTCATTATACCATTAGCACAAAGTTGTATTTCACATTGGTGTCCTTTAAAACCAATAGGACAACGACATATTTCTGTTGTATCATTTTTAATACAAACACCTCCATTTTCGCATTTTAATTGTAAACAATCTTGGCAACGATTACCATTAAATCCTGTTTTACAACTACATTGTGGTGATTCTGGTTTTATTATATAACAAGTACCACCATTGAAACAATAATTTGAACATAAATTGACCGGTGTTTGACAACGATCACCTGTCCATTGTGGTGGACAATTACAACGTAATGGTGCTTGTAAATCGGTTGTTTTTGTATCTAATAAATCAACATAACACATGCCTTTATTTTTACAATATTGTGAACAACGGAATTGTTCACAACGTGATCCAGTATATAAAGCTGGACAGAAACATTTTGGACCTTGTCCTTGAATAATTTTACAAGTACCTGTATTACAATTCAAATTACAACTAGATATTCGATTCGAAATTGCTCTACAAGTCTATAAAAAAAAATATATTGTAATTATTATTTTTTATTTTCTTCATAAATAAATAGAAACTTACTAAATTATCTTTAACGTAACTATCAGCACAGGTACAGGTAGCACCATATGGACTCAATAAACAAAATTCCGATGAATGACAAAAATCATTACAAGTATTATTAATTGTTGGATCTTGTTTTTGTTCTTGTAATATTAGAATATCAGATATTCTAGTTGAACCTTGTAATAAAAATGTTACATTCCCTTTACCAAATTTGTTCAATCTCAAAATGTCGTGTTTTAAATAGGTTGAAACGAATAAATTATCTTCAAAAACTTCAATTTTGAACGGTTTAATATCTGGAAAAAGTTGATTATATATTACGTAGTAGGTAAATGCTTTCATGCAAAACAATATTACCTTTATCGAATTGTCGGACTATATGACGATCAGTTCCATCAAATTTAACAGTTTCTATTGTCATAGTCTTAGGATCAGACCAATATAATCGTTTTGTTGTATAATCAATCGCTAATCCAGTAGGCCATAAAATACCACTACTTGCAATTATTCTCCGTTTATTACCATCCATATGTGATGTTTCAATTCTAGCCGATGGTCCCCAATCTGTCCAAAATAATATACCATCTTTTGGTGATAGAACAATATCTCTAGGTTGTTGCATTTCGCCTCTAAATAATGTATATTGTAATTGTCCATCAATTGTTGATGCCAATAATCTTGTACCATCTGTTATATAGATACGTCGCGATATCCAATCAATCGCTATACCTCTAGGATCATTCAAACCATTCAAAATTGTTTTTACACTTTCTATATCACGTTCAATTCTTGTATTATCATAATGTAATATCATACTTTGTACACGTTTATTTTGATGATCCGTCCAAAATGCAATAACTTCATATTTATTAAATAATATATCAACAGCATCAACTTTATAACCAGGAGCTGTTACTAAAGTTTTACTACGTAATTTATTTGTATCGCCTGGTTTATATGGTGACATTAAACGTAATTCAGCTTCCGATGCTAATACTAGATCAGCTAATTCACCATTTGCTTGACATATACCGCCTTTAATACTCGAATAACCTGGTAAACATTTACATATCGATATATTACGTTTACCTTCAATACATATTTGTGAACATGTATCCCATTGGCATGTTGTATTATAACAATTCTCCTCATCACTATTATCACCACAATCATTTTCACCATCACATCTTATTATATTTTCAATACAATGTCCATTTTTACATTTGAATTCATCATATGGACAAATTTTATGTTGATGACATATTTGTGGCTCTTCATCACTACCATCATCACAATTATCAATACCATCACATAATGCATTCATTGGTATACATTTATCATCTTTACAACGGAAACGACCTGGATGACAACCAATTAATGAACAATCTGTTTCATCACTACCATCTTCACAATCATTTTGACCATCACAACGCCATTCTTCATTAATACAAAGACCATTGCGACATTTATAACCATTATCTGGACAGATATCGCTGCAATTTTCTTCATCCGAACCATCAGCACAATCGGCTTCACCATCACATTTCCATTCCCTATAAAAATTCAATAATAATTAATTGAATTATAAAATTATATATTTAGAATTTTACTAACAAAAATATGCAAATTTGTGGATTTGTACATTGGAATTCGTTTTGTTTACAATGCGTATGACAATTAATTTCATCCGATTTATCTTCACATTGAAATTCACCATCACATTTTTGATTACCACGTATACAACGACCATCACCGCATCGAAACTCAGATTCTGAACATTGTCGTGGTACACAATCAATTTCATCACTACCATCACCACAATCATTATCATAATCACATCGCCATCGTCCCGGTATACATTTATTATTTTTACATTTGAAATATGTTGGTTCGCATGTATGAAATTCCGGTTGACTACAACTAGCTGGTTCATCTTCATTATTAGCACAATCCGGATCGCCATCACAACGCCATGACATTGGTATACATCTACCTGAACTGCAACGATAATGTTGTGGTGAACATGTACGTAAATTACAATCTTGTAATTCATCGGAATTATCACCACAATCATTATCGGTATCACATACCCATACAGCTGGTATACATTTATCATTAGCACATTTGAATTGATTTGGTGGACATGTTGCTGGTGGACAATCGCTTTCATCTTCGCCCAATGGACAATCAACATGTTTATTACAACGTTGTTTACCTGGTATACAACGTGGTGTTATTGTATCATTACCAGGACAACGGAATTGTGTATTTAAACACGTATATATATTACAATCTTTCTCATCAGAACCATCACCACATTCATCTTTACCATTACATAAATCAGATGGATGTGTACATTGACTATTATCACATTGATATTGTCCTGGCATACATTTGAATGGTCGACAATCCGGTGGTTCATCACTACCATCACCGCAATCATCTTGTGTATCACATTTCCACCAAAACGGTATACATTTATATGTTGATTTACATTCGAAATGTGCTGATGTACAATTTGATTGACAACTTCTACCATCTTTATCTAAAATATAATTTTCCGGACATGAACAACTATAAAATGGTGGTTCTGGTTTCAATAAACATAAAGCTGAACAATTTGCATTTTTACATGGATTATGTATTTGTGGTTGTTTAAATGGATGTACAACACGTATATCCATTGGACGATGTACTGTTGATAATAATGATGAACATTGATCACCATGATATTTATGACAACGTTCAACTGTTTTCGTTTCCCAATCAGTCCAATAAATAAAATCTTCCCATATATCAATAGCAAAGACATGATGTAATTGTAATTGTGGTGATTTTTGTCGACTAGCTATTATACGTCTATTATTACCATTTAAATCGGATACAGCTATATAATCTTCACGTGCATCAGCCCAAAATAATTCTTCGGTTTCATAAGAAATTGTTAAAGCATTTGGCCAACCTAAACTTGTATTAACAATAATACGTGGATTAGAACCATCCATACCGGCTTTACCAATATGAACATGTGTACCCCAATCAGTCCAATACATATAACCACGTATCGGATCTAAAGCTATTGCTCGAGGTTCTTCTAAACCTTTTGAAAGTAATACACGACGAAATCGACCATCAAGAGCTGATACTTCTAAAGTATCCAAACCCTACAAAAATTAACAATTATTAGAAATTTTTGTGTTGTTTAATTTAATTAATACAATTAATTACTTTATCACACCAATATAGATTTCTTCCTACCCAATCAACAGCTAAACCATCTGGATTTTGTAAAGTCGGTGAATGTAAAACTTGTATTTGTGATGAACCATCTTTATAATCACATAAACGTTTAATTGAACTACCCAATTGTGTAACATCTGACCAATAAATACATTTTGAATACCAATCATAATCTAATGCAACAGCATTTGTTAAATTATGTGCTATTAAAGTTGAATGACCATTTAAATCAATTTCACGTATATAATAACGATTTGCTAATACTAATGTAACTGGTATTGTTGAATTAACACGACATGATTTCTTATCATTAAACAAAATATAACCTTTGGTACAATTACAATGATAAGAACCATAAGTGTTTGTACATAATTGACTGCATGGTTTCTCTTCTATACATTCATCAATATCTTCGCAATGATGTTCATTTTTATGACTGACTTTATAACCGGGAAAACATTGACATTCATAACCGACCGGTTTGTCGATACATTTTTGTGAACACGGCGGTGGTACAGATGAACATTCATCAATACCTAAAATAATATTATTGTTATCAATATTCTGATAATTAATTGCAATAATTTGTTTTTAAACTTACGACATTTATTCTCATCACTATAATCGCCACAATTATTCTCACCATTACACAATAATGTATCATTAATACAAACACCATTGCCACAATGGAACCATCCTTTACCTTTACAATAATCACCATCATTTTGACATTCTTTACCTTCATCACTACCATCACCACAATCATCATTACCATCACATTTCAATAAATCCATAATACATTTACCATTTTTACATGAATATTCATTTATACTGCATTGTTTATGACAATTTGGTGGTTCATCACTACCATCATTACAGTCATCATCACCATCACAATAATACATTTTATTTATACAGACACCATTGACACATTGAAAATCATCAGGTGAACATACACCACAACCATTATCTTTATGTTCATCAACACTATCTAAACAATCAGCTTCACCATCACATACCCATGATTGTGGTATACAACGACCGGTACTATTACATAAAAATTCATTTGGTGCACATTCACGTGATTTACAATGTTTACTTTCATCGGATAAATCAGCACAATCGGTATAAGCATCACATTGCCATGATAATGGAATACATTCACCATTATCACATTGGAATTGATCAGTTCTACATTTACGTCCTAAAATTTAAAAAAAAAAAAATAGAATTGCAAATATTTAAAATAATTTGTAATCGACTTACTGCAATCAATTTCATCACTATGATCGATACATTCAGCTATACCATTACAACGCCACGATAATGCAATACAAGTTCGATCGGCACACATGAATTGGTCCGGTTGACAAGGACCTTCAATAGTCCCACCGCCTTTAATTAATATTCTTGCTTTATATACCAATAATAATAAAAAATGAATAGTACAACTTACGACAATTCTCTTCATCGGAACTGAGTCCATTTGGTGTTTTAGCATCATGACAATCATCAAAATTATTACATCTAGCTTCTAAACTAATACAAGTACCATTATTACATTGGAATTGATGTATATCGCAGTTTTTCTTTGGTTCAGTACAATTTTGTTCATCTGAATGATCCCAACAATCATTCTCATTATCACAAATCCATTCTTGACGGATACATTGTGTCGTATATGGACAATTTATCATATGTAGATCATGAAGTCTTAAACTACAATTTCGTTTTTCTAAAACAAACAATTATAATAATTTATTTTTATTATTATTATTAATAAACTTACCACAACCCATTTCATCACTAGCATCTTGACAATCTGGATCATAATCACATCTATATGTATTCAAAATACATTCACCATTATTACAACGGAAATGTTCACTTGAACAATGACAATTGATTTCATCACTTGCATCACCACAATCATCAACAGTATTACATTTATCTTTAGATGGTATACAACGTTTATTAATACATTGGAACCAATCAAGTGGACATGTACGATGTCCACAATAACCAGGCTCTTCATCTGAAGCATCCGTACAATGCGGTATAGTATCGCATGTTAAATGGAATGGTACACAACCACCATTTGAACAACGGAATGTATCACTACTATTACATGCAGCTGGTTTATTATAACAACGTCTACCATCATCAGCTAATGAATAACCATCGGGACATGAACACATTACATTACCAGAAGCTGATAAACTACAAATTTCTTCACAACCACCATTTAATATAGCACATAAATTTGAAAAACAATCATCTGAATCATTAGCAATAGCGACAATACCCATTGGTCTAGCTATATCACGTCTTAACCATGTTACATTTTGTCCAGTCAATTTATCAGCACGTAATACAGCATGTAACATCCAATCAGTCCAATATATATAATCACCATATACAGCTAATGCAAATGGATGTTGTGGTGTTACTTTAGCTAATATAATACGTTGTGTACCATCATATTCACAACGTTCAATTTTATCTAAACGTGCATCACCCCAATATAATTTCTGAGCTTTATGATCTAATGTTAATGCATTTGGCATACGTATATCAGTTTCTATTATTATTTGTCGACCATAACCTGATAAATAAGCACGTTCTATTGTTGGTTGATGTGAATTCCAATTTGACCAATATACACGACTACCACAACTATCAATAGCTATACCACGTGGTTTATCTAACATACGTAAACGTACAATTTGTTCAACATGACTAGCATTTGTTATAGAATCAGTTAGATTTACTCTATTTATAGTAGCATGATTATTACATGTCCAATATAAGGAATTATGAATTTGTTCATATGCTAAACCTTCGACAGAACCTTGCTCTAAAAAAAAAAAAAATACCAAATAGATTTTACAGAATATTAAAGAATATCTATCTACCATCAACTATAACACGATGATCGGTTCCATTATAAAATACAGCATTAATTGAACCTTTTTGTATATCGGAATAAAATAATCGTTGATGTTTATAACTAAATGCTAAACCTATAGCATTTTTCAACATTGTATTATTTTTAATGCTCGGATGTGGAGCATTTTCTATATTTTCATTAAGCATTTGAATTGAATCGATACTTATAACACGTGAAAACATGACAAAACTTTCATAATCTACAAAATAAACAATATAAAATAAATTAATTTATATTGATTTTATAGTAATTTAAATACCTTCACAAGATTTGCCGTTTTTAGCGATACGACCATGCGAACATACACAAACTGGATGTGTACCATTGAATAAACACAATTGTTCACAACCACCATTATTTTTACCACATGGATTTGTACCTTGTTGTTTCCGTTTCGAAAATATATGAATATCTTTTAATGAATCACCAATATGCGATAATAAAACTTTAAAATCGGATAAATTATTTAAAGATGCTACTTTTATACTACCACGATCGTATGTTCTAAACATAATAAAATTAATTATGGTAATTGAATAATAATTAAATTGTTAGATAACAACTTACGGATCTATCCAATAAATATTATCATCTAATGTTGTTAAACCAATCGGATTACTTAACGAATTATTTATTAATATAGTATGTTGGCTACCATCATATTTAATCATTTCAATTGTATTCGATTTTGAATCACAAAAATATATAATCTCCCTTGTTGTATCTAATGCAATATCCGATAATGCTATAGATGAATTTAATAATAATTTACGATTTTTGCCATCTAATGTTGATATTTCTAAACGTGACCCACCACCCCATACTAATATACCTTTAATTGGATCAACAGCAATTGTTGATGGTCGACCAATTTGATTTGATAATAAAACATGTTGTTTACTACCATCTAAACGTGCTACTTCAATAACACCACGTTTCGAATCACACCAATAAATATTTTTTGATATCCAATCAACTGATATACTTGTTAACCAATCAACTGGTACACTATCTATAGTTTCAATTGGTTCAATTACATAATGCCGTTGTGTACCATCACGTTTTATACTTGTTATACTACCATGATCACTATCAGCCCAAAATAATAGATCATCATTTGCTATAAAATCAATAGCTGTTGCCATTGATACACGTGATATATGACTTAAAACTTGTGTTTTATTATTACCATCTAATGATAGACCACGAATTTCCCAATTTATCGAATAATAAATGAATTCATCAATACCAATACATTGATTTGTATTTATTGGATGATTATGATAACCAGTTGCACAACGGCATGTATAATTAGTTGATGATATTGGTAAACATAAATGTTGACAATTTGATTTTGAACATGGATGTTTACCAGATTGTTCTAATGGATCATAAATACGTAATGATAATACAGCACTTGTATTATTACGTAGAATTGTATCATTTTGTCCTGTTGTTTTATTAGCTGAATGTATCGATTGATCTTCATCATCAGCATAATAAATTAAATGTTGATATACTGTCATTGCTGTTACAGATGCTTTTGATGATATATTCAATTTAATAACGTTACTACCATCCAAATTACTATAATAAATCTCATAATCACTAATCCAATATAAACGTTTCATATTGAAATCAATACATAAACTTTTTGAATTCGATTTTAAACCGGTTACAATTATTTTTCTATCATCACCATTCATCAAACTCATTTCAATTAATTCACTTGAATTTATTGATGTTATCCAATACAATTTACCATCATATGGATTTATTGTCATCGATACAACATTTATATTTTCATATAATGTTGTACTATATTCAGCATCTAAATTTGAAACTGTTATACCAGTTGGTGAACCAACAAACATTAAATTTGATAACCAATCAATTGCTAAACCAGATGGATGTTGTAAACCTGTATCGATTAAAGTTTGTGTTGGGCCTGTTGTTAAACCGGATCGTTTTATTTCGTTTATTTGAAAATCAGCCCAATATAACGTATTATTTCTTGCTAAATATTCCAATTGTATTGGACTCAATACTTGTGGAACACTAATTGTTGGAATTGTATGATAATACGGTTGTAAAATATCAACACCTCGAATTTCATTAGATCTAGCAATCAATAAAACTCTTTCATTCACTGTGAATCGAAAACAAAAAATATGCTCAATCTATATTGAAAATAAATAAATATATCTTACCAACACAAGTTCTATTATTGGTACTCAAAATCATCACATGAGGACAATCACATCGATAGCTATGATTCGTATGTAAAAGACATAAATGTGAACAACCGCCGTTATTATTACCACATGGATTTGGTGCATCTCTTGGTTGTCGACTTGGATGTAAAATTTGTATATCGAATGGTTGTGTTAATGTTCGTTGTATAACAAAAACATCACCACCTGTCCATTTATCAGCACGTACAACACTATTCGTCCGCCAATCAGTCCAATAAACATAATTTTCAAATAATGTTATAGCAAATGGATGTGATAACATTTCATGTTGTCGCATAACTTCATGATGTTCACCACCATTATAATTTGTTGTATGTATCGAATCCGATCTAGCATCAATCCAATAAATACGTCTCATATCATAATCTAATGTTAAACCATTTGGCCAACCACCATCAGTTATATGATCAACATCAACAACAATTTCACGATCTAAACCGGCTAATGTACAACGTTCAATACGCGGCCCATTATTATCCCAATCAGTCCAAAATAGATAACCGTCACGTGGATCTAATGCAACAGCACGTGGACTTTCCATTTCACCAGCTACTAATGTCCGACGGAAACTACCATTTAATTTTGCCACTTCGATTTGATCTAAATTACTTTCTACCCAATATAAATTCTCACCAATCCAATCGACAGCTAGACCTTCAGCTGTTGATAAACCAGTTTGTACGACTACTTCGATATTACTTAAAGAACCACCCAATACAGTACCGCGATAAATTTTATCGTCAATTACATCCGTCCAATAGACCTAAATTTTAAATAAAATTTAATATTGTTATATTTTATTAGTGAAACGAAACTTACTATATCGCTATTTTTTGTGTGATAGAAATCGAGCGCTATTGTATTCTTTAAACTCGAAATAAACGATTTAACATTGAATGTTAACAAATCAACACCTTTTAATTCGTGTCGATTACTGAAAATCACGTATGGAGTAGCTGGATCGAGACTTTTACATGTAAAACCGTCTTGTTCTAGAGCATATCCTGGTAGACATTCGCATTTATATCGACCACCATATGGTATACATTTCTGTGAGCATATACCCCATGATTGACATGGATGTAAATCCGAACATGTTGTACGATCAGCTTGTAAATGTAAACTAGTCGGACAATAACAAACTAAACCTTCTGGAGCATTATGACAATAATGTGAACAAGCATAACTATGATCACATAATAATTCATTACAACGTAAACCTTCATCACTACCATCATTACAATCATTTATATTATCACATAATTGTCCAACTGATATACATTTTGTATTATTATCACATGATCGTGATGGATATTCACATTCCGGTAATGTTATAATTGAATGTTCATTTTTGGTGGAATTTTTCAAAATATCTGGATCACAATGGAATTCATCAGAACCATCCAGACAATCCACATCAGCATCGCAAACTAATTTCTACAAAAATAAATTAATTAGAACTAGGGGGGAAGGGAAACAAAACCAAAACAAAATATCAATATTTACATCAGGAATACATTCATAACTGCCACATGTAAATTCATCCGGTTCGCATATCTTCCGTTCATTACAATCAATCTCATCGGTATTGTCCGGACAATCGGATATACCATCACATTTCAATTTCGATGCTAAACATTGATTTAATGGTAAACAAAATAGTTCAGTTTCTGTACAATGGGCACAATCAATTTCATCTGAATTATCACCACAATTATCAACACCATTACAATATAAATCCATTGATAAACAACGATTATTTTTACATGTAAATTCGGTTATATCGCATCTTTTCTCTTCACAATTCTGTTCATCACTATCATCTTTTGGGCCACAATTTCTTATAGAATCGCATTGCCATAATTTCGGTATACACCATTTGGTTATTTCACATTGGAATTGTGTTGATGTACATGGTTTTGTACATGATTTCGGATCTTCATCTGTACCATCTAAACAATCTTTTTCACCATCACATACCCAATAACGTGCTATACAAACACTTTTATCACATTGAAATTGATTGGCACCGCATGTATAATGTTCACATGGACCACCATTTTGATTTGATTCATCCGAACCATCACCACAATTATCAAAACCATCACAGACTTGTTTTAATGGTACACAACGTTTTATATGTTCACATTGGAATGTATTTGGTGGGCATGCTTTTGGTAATTGATTGAAATTTGTTGAATGTATACAAGAATTATTCGAATCTAAACGATAACCATCTGGACAAGCACAAATTGGACCGTTCGGTGTTGGTAAACATAAATCGGAACAATTTCTCGTATTATTACTACAATCATTTGAGCCCAATTGTGAATTGATTGAATCGTAAATTTTTACATCGAATATCGGTGGATTATATTGATCTAATTGTTTAAAACCACTTATATTATTATAAGTCATTATAGTGCCTTTAACGAATTCGGTATAATAGAAAGTTTTTGTTGTTGTTGTTGTTAAAATTGATAAACCATATGGATTTTCTAAACCTTGACTAACATCAATTTTACGTGATTCACCATTAAAATCGACACTTTCAATACGACGCAAATGTCGATCACACCAATATAAACGTTGTTGTTTAAAATCAATTGTTAAACCACTAGGCCAATGTATATTATCCGATACGAAAGTTTTCAAATCATTACCATCCATAAAAGCTGTATAGATACGTCCATCATTTGGTGAATCATTTGACCAATCAGCCCAATACATTATACCACGTTTTGGATCAACAGTTATCGATAATGGATTATGAAATGGATTTTGTATTAATGTACGTTGTTGTGTTGTATTAATTAATTTCATAACACTAATACTACCAAATTCTTGATCAGTCCAATATAAATTTCTTGACATCCAATCAATAGCTAAACCATCACAACGATGGACATTCTTTTGTAAAACAATACGATTTGTTGTATTATTAATTGGTACTGATTCAATAACCATACGTTGTGTATCTGAATAAATTATCGATTTAGTTTTAATATCATAATCGATAGCAACCGGTTGTCCAATACCAATTATTGGTATTATTGTTTCATTATTATTAGTTAATTCGATAGCTTTAATAGAAGCTGGTTTACTTTTGGCAATTAATAGAAATTGTTTCGGTGTATTTATTATGCATTTATTTTTTTCGTTCATTATATAACCGTTGGCACATAGACATTTTTTTATTGCAATATTCATCGACCATTTCGGTACGCAAATATGATCACATTCAGTTGTTGATTTACATGGATGTGCAACAATTGGTTGTCGTTGTCGATGGTAAACATGCAAATTAAATGGTCTAGTTATATTCGATACAATTGTTTCTTGTTTAATGCCTTTTTTATCAATTTTAATAATATTATTATTATGCCATGACGATACATAAATATAATTTTCGAATATTGTTATACCATATAAATTTTGTACAGATATACCACGTATAATTGTTTTACGATTATTACCATTATAATCGATACGTTCAATAAAATCTAAATATGTATCGACCCAATAAATTTCTTTTGTTGGATAATCGATTGTTAAACCATATGGATAGACGATTTTATGATTGACAATTGATTTACGTTCACTACCATCCATTAAACAACGTTCTAACATTGGTGGTGAATGGCCCCATTTTGTAAAAAACATATAACCAGTTGTTGGATCTAATACTAATGATCTTGGTTTACTTAAATCATATTCTAATATAATTTTACAATTATTTATAAATTTATTACAAACTATTATCGTTTCTTTATAATCATCTAAAAAATACCAATTATTCGTTACCCAATCCATTGTTATTTGTTGGACGGATTCAATTTCAATTAATTTCGATTTTATATCAATTGACCAATTCTGTTTGAAATTATTTATATTCATACATTTCAATGTTGATTTTGTTACATTATGATGTATATAACATAATGATCTATTATTAAAATTAAATTCTAATGCATTACTATTTAATAATTGTATTGATGAATCGTTCAACCATAATTCACCATTCAATTTAATACGACGTATTTGCGATTGTGTTGAATAAATTAAAGATGCTGGCTCAATTGATGGTACTAAAACAAAACAAAAAATTCAATAAAAATCACACAAAAACCGGTATATCAATTATAAATTATTTTTATTATTATTTCGCTATCTGATTATATTCCAAGGTTGGTAGTCAATTTATGTTCTTCCTTGCTTAAAATTTAATATTCTTCCAAGTTAAATACAATTTACATATTCCACTTTATATTGGAATAATGTTCGTATACGTATACAATTCAATTTCAATAATGCCATCTTTAATTTAATTCGTTTTATATGTAAAACAACTCTCTGATAAATTTCATTCTAATATTAATTCTTGTTTCTCCTCCCAAATCGATTTGTGCAACCGAATTTTAGAATTTTTGATACAACTATTTATTTGTGTATTTCAGGTTTCAGTTAAATTTCTATATTTGAAATTCTAAATATTTCAGTCTTTTTTTTTATTACAAAAATACAACATATTTTTTCATTTGAAAAATTATAAATAATGACTCTACTCTATACCGGATGACAACGAAAACAAGCTACAAACATCCAAATTTCTCTAGTTTTTAAAGCAAACTTCTCAAATCGATATAAAACTTCTAAATAGCTGTCATTTTCCGAACTTGGTAAAATCTTGCATAACAGGTAGAGCAGCAAAGAATAAAGATTTTTTTTAGCTGCCCATATTTACATTAAGGGAGTGACATTGACCCTTGAATCAAACGTCATATTGTCGATTTTCCATTTACTCGAATATTAAAATTAACATTTCAACTTATAAAACGGGGATGGATGGATTGAAAAATACAAAAATAGGTAACTTTAGTTTAATTTTGAAAGCATCAAACTATTACCAAGATAGTACTAACCCCACATATTTTTCAACCCCTGTAAGATAGGAGAGTGTTGTTTTGCCGGGTAGTATTATAGTACTGACTGTGCGGAATATTTTAATTTTTGATTACTTGGTTCTTGACATATAGCGAAAAATCGGTTTTTGGGTGGTAACTTCAAGGGATCAATTACAACCCCCTTAATGTAAATATAGACAGCTAAAAACAAACAGAGTAGTGTTTATTTCTTGGTGCTCTACCTACCTGTATGCAAAATTCTATCGAAATCAGAGAGCAATAGATCTGGCCCTTTACTTGTACGTCATGAATTCATGAATTAGGGGTAAAATAAATGAATATTGAATTCCAAATCGCTGATTAACGAAAATGCTGAAAAACTACTCCTCCTTCTAACTCTTTGCTTCACACCTAAGTCATGGCTTGAGTAGCTCCAGGAAACGTTTGCAGTTTTTTCAGCAAATTGACAGTATACATAATACGGTAATGGACAAAATTATATATTATATGATTATACCAAGGACTTGTATCCTATTTTCATTGTTAGCCGGTATACAGATATTTTTTATTATAACCAAAACAAAAACTGTAAGTCCGAAGCTTAAATAATCAAGATAATTAATATTCCATATATTTTATCATTCAATTTCTATTAAATTTTCCATATGTTAATCTAATTTATTCAATTTAATCCTAAATAGACATTTCATTTTTCTAAAGTAAGTCATCAAAATGTTAAATAGAAATTAATGACAACTTTAACTGATTGTGAGTCATTGATTTATTAAATCAAATAATTACTAATGCACTAGGTTTGTTTATAATAATAATAATTAATTTATAATGCAATTATCTTCAAATTAATCAACGATTTTCATTGATCAATTGATTTTGATGATTAAAAAAAAAGCATTAAACAACCAAGATTATAAATTATCAACTTACCATTGATGGCGATACAATCAGTACCATTTTTAATATAACCAGAAACACATGAACATTTGAATGAACCAATTGTATTTTCACAAATTTGCGAACAAACATGATCTAATTCACATTCATCAGCATCAATACAATTCATACCATTTGGACGTTGTCCATTTGGACAATAACATTGCGGTCCATTACGTGTCAATTTACAACCAAATGTACATTGTAATTGATTACATGTTGTTGTTTTATTTTGACAAAAATCCCATTCATCACTATTATCAGGACAATCATTTATATTATTACAAAATTTTTCAATTGGTATACAATTTAAACCATTAGCACAATTAGCATAATTCCATGGACATTTAATTTCTTTATGGCATTGTTTTGGATCTTCATCAGATATATCTTGGCCATATTCCGATGATATACCACAATCTTGTTCTTCATCGCATACCCAACCAGTTGGTAGGCACTTTTTTGTTAATAAACATTGAAATTGTTCAGGACGGCATGTTTGATTTTGTGGACATTGAAATGGTTCATCACTGGCATCTTTACAATCACGATGGCCATCGCAACGCCAATATGCCGGGATGCATTGGCCATCGTCGCAACGGAACTGGTCATCCGAACAAACACCTAAAAACACAAAACATATTAAATTAGAATTTTCCACAATATTTAACGGGAAATTTTCATAAACATCATAAAATTTAGTAAAAATATGATGAAAGATTTAATGATTTCGAAATTGATCATTAAAATATTTCATTAAAATTCCTTAGTGATGAATCAATAATAATTAATAAAAAAATTAGGCCAAATATTTTCTCGAGTCGATTCACTAAAGTTTCATGAATCCTCTCTAATCGTAAGATTAATTCCAGAAGATCGTCTTAATTGGATAATAATAATAATAATAATAATGTAATTTGTATTCGTCAAGAGAAAAATTTCTCTTTATTCCATTCATGGAATTGTTGAGTTTTTATTGCCAAGATTTTCCAAAAATGGCAAATGGTTTTACAAAATTGTTTATTATCAACCCAATTTTATTGTTGATTGGGATCAATTATTTCAATCTATTTGATACCGGGTTGTCCATTTTATCTCAAATAGCCAAATATATCCGGAATTCAAAAGTCTTATTTTCGAGATTGTATCCACATATTGTCCTCAAGAAATCCTTTGAATTACTTTTTTTTTTTAGTGCATTTGATGGAGCTTAGAGAAAGAAAACCAATGCGGAGCGACTTTGGATTGTCGGACAGCTATTGGAACTTATAGCAATCACTTTCGCCGGTAAAATAAAGAAACCTCATCCCTCTTCAAATTTTACCGTATTGTAAAGGTTTTCGAAGAAACTGGTTGTGTCAAAACTCCGATAACATCACCGTTCGTAATCAGTAACTTAAAATGCTATTCTAGATCCTGTGAATGTAAATCGACATGTAAGCATTGGAAGTTTATCGTTAGATTTTGCCACGATTTAGAAATCTTTTACGACAAGAACCAGTTGCCGGCTTATTGGATATCAGCTTCCAGAGAAATTTTCATGAGTATCCGAATCGATAGATTCGAGATAGTGGCCAGCACGGTCTCCTGATCTTACTCCATTCGACTTTTTCTTATGAGGCCATCTCAAAGCAACAGTATATACAACTCATAAAAACTTGAGAAAATGTATTAAAGTTTGATTTCCTATTTTCATTAGCCAAAAATTTAATCAGATCGTTCATTTATAAATATGCACTACTCTTGGAAATATCTGGCTTCATCTGCTAAAATAGACCAACCGGTATTATGACAATAACACCTCTATATTATAATTTAGTTAATAAATTATAAAATAAATTGATATCAATAATAATCAATAACTACTTTGTAATAAAATTTAAAATATAAACGAAAATATCACAATTTCCAGAATTAATTATAATAATAATAACAAATAAATATAGAAACTTAAACAATACATACATATAGATAAATATAAACATTTTTATCTGTCTGTAACATTTCAATAAAACCATAAATAGATCAATAATTACAATAAATATTTGAATACAGATTAAAATTTATAATATTCAATTTAAAATCGCAATTAATTTTTTAATTACAAGATTTAAAAAAATCTATACAGGCTGGTCCACCAGAGGCTTTCCTGATCTTGTAGGAACTCTAGTTCTAGTGGAGAGAAAAAAAATGCACTCAAAGATCTAAAGTTTGGGGAATCGTTTTAATATCAAACTTAAGATTGTCGAGCCAGAGTTGCAGGACTAGGAAAGCCTTTTGTAGACCACCCTGTATATAAACAATTATAATAATAATAATAATAATAAAGCGACTGTCTACTTATTATAATTTTAATATTCCTGTTTATATTCTCATTTTCTTCAATCAACAAATAAATACCACATGATGATTTCCGTTAAAAGATTACTAACAATTATGCACAACAAATGTTAGTCATTGTATAGAGTAATCAATTAAAAATAATACCAATAATTGAATAATTTACAATCAAATCATTAGCAAGTATTCTGATATTATGGCATTTATGGCAAATTAGGCTTTTTGAAAAATATGAACAATTGTTGGAGATGGAAGCCTTGAACCCACCAGATTCAATCCCAAGTCATTTCGTTTTATTCATAGTATCATTAAACCCAGTTTACTTTCATTAAATACACCTTCGGTAATCACAACTCTATTATCTTCGTATAATCAAATAAGGATATTTCATTGAAATTAAGTGTTAATTAATCAATTAATTGTTTTTTGTTTTTTTTTTTTGAATATCATTAAATTTTATTTCTGTTGATTCTATTAATTCATGATTATTTCCAAATATGACCTCATAATTCTTGAAGAAAAAAAAATTGAAGATAACGATTATTGATAAATCCAAAAACATTATAATTATGTTGCATTTATTCAAAATACGTTCCAAGGATTAGATGCAAATTGGAATTTTAAAGTGTTGCCAAAATAAATTACTAATTTAAAATATAATGATAATTAATAATTTAATTCTAAGAAATTTATATATAGAATGACCAAACAAAAACAACTATATACAGAATGTTCGGAAATTACGTGCTAATAATTTAAAGGGTGATTCTACACTCAAAAAAAAAGGGACAATAAGTCTATGTAACACTTTTTCGAAAGATATTAGTTAGCTTTCGAAAAAGTGCTACATAGACTTGTCGCATTATTTGTGAGTGTAGAATCACCACTCAAATTTTTTGCACGTAATTTCCGGACATCCTGTATATATATAAAAGTTAATTTCAATTCTGAAATTAATTTTATTCAATTAAAAATAATATTATAATAATCGAAAATGAAAGTTCAACTTATTATAGTCCTTTATAATAGATTAAAATAAACAAAAATTAATTATATTTATATAGAAATTTGTTATTTGAAGAATAGAAGTCAGAAAAAAGTAAATCTATTTTAATCCTTGAAGAATGTCGAATATATTAGTGGAAATAATTTTTGTAAAATAAATATAAATTAAATATTATGAACACCAAAAAGGAAATATGTTTATAGTAATTGTGTCTGTTGTACAGGAAGTTCGCTTGTTTAAACATTATGGTATAGTGTTGTTAATGGTTAAAACCATTGATTCCTATATGGATATAAATATAAGAAAATTGTTTATATTATAAAAAACCATGAGGATATTAGAATTGAAATTTCACTTTAATAGCCCAAAATTTGTCTGACAAATTGACTTTGAACGATAATGGGACGATTCGTTTCGATTATTATTAACAATTGCATCTATTGAAAATTTTAACAAATTGATTGATATTCGAGTTCCTTTGGAATAAGGCCTCAAATCGGTTTTTTCTAAAATTCTAAACTACCAGAATAGCACCCTAATAGTCATCTAATTTATTTGTTAACCATATAACAAAATATTGGTAATTAGTAGCTTTCAAAATTATATTTTAATGATTATGTTGAGTAATTTTTATTGCCCATAATAAATTAACATACATTTGATAATTACCAGTACTTACATAGTTAATTGAGATCTGTATTATTCTGGTAAACTCTTCTTTTTTTTGATAATACACGTAATGGAAATAAGATTGTCTTTTTATCAATAATTAAAAAAAAAAAATGTGTACATAAGTACACGATATTTATATTAAATTTTATTAAACAATGTCAAAGGTGAATCATAAATTAATGTTAATAAGCAAATTGAAAATAGGCAGACCAATTTGGTTTGAATCAAATTATTAATAATTCAAGAAATTCAAATTATTTTCTATAAAAACAAACAATTTGATTTTTTTCAACAAATAATTTTGAATAGGGCTTTGGGTGTTTCCATTTTTTTTATATAGATAAATAAATTAATTAATTGTAATCAGTCGATTTTTTTTTTGTTTTTTCAAGATTACCTTCAATTAGAGAAATTGTTGTTGTTGTTGTTGTTGTTGATTCGCTACATTTCACATTAAATCTCGTACAAAAAAACAAAAACAACACAAACAGGTTGTTCGCCACCATTTTACCGGCAATTTCCCAGATAAACAACAAATTAACAATTTTCATTTAACAAATAAAAAATCTCTATTGTTATAAAACACATAGAAAAAAGACACATGAAATTTATGTTTGATGAATGGAAACATATCAAAGATAGAAGAAAAATCAATTTTACATTTAAAAAAAACAACAAATTACACTATCTATTTAACGAATTCTTATCGAAATTCATTCAATTTATTATTAAATTCAAGAATTTAATTAATAATAATTTTTTGGGAGCTTCAACATCTAGCTATACAATGACCCGCACTTCGCACCATACAAACAAAAAATAACAATAATAATCCCACTTCGTTCGTACAACAGTAGTAGACAAACCCGTTTAAAGCTTAACATTATCTTGACGAAAATTATCTTCACGTTAATCGACACATCTCTTTCTAACTTATTAAAATTGATATCTTTTATTATTATTGTTCGAGTAAAATGGTGGTGTATAAATTTTGGAAATTTTAGCGCATGTGCTGCCTCTTTTCAGCTTTCCGCACATCCGCACAAAGGTCTTCGGCCACTCTTATTATTTATTATTATTATTATTGGGAAATGTATGTGAAAAGGGATGCAATTTTCACGAATTAATTTGAAAAAGAAACTTTCAAATCATTATCCACCTACGTTTAAATTTAATCTAACAATAAGATTTCTATTTATTCTATTGTAGGTGGTTGTCCAAATTTGTAGCTAATAAGTATGTCTGAGATTGAAACATCTACAAAATGATTTCCACGGAAATTAAAGAAAATTATTTAGAATAGAAATCACGTACAACGTATTATATTTCGTAAATAAATAATAAGAACTTTTATAGAGCCACTATAAATATAATTTGTAATCGAATTTTGGTAAAACTACGAAAATCCAAAGCACGTGGAGGAAAAATTGTTTATATAGTTATCCAATCAAAACTAAACTCAAATAGTATGTAATTATGGAAAATAATCACAGCATGATGCATGATGAAGACAAGTACACAAAATTACGCAATTAAATTATCGATTTAATTTCAATTATAACCCCAATACGTTTTCGGAGATGATTTTATTATATAATTTTTTTTTTGTGGTCACCCCTGTATATTGGCGAGTTAGAATTTTAACCTAACTTTTTTTCCGAAAACAAAAGCAATAAAAAAACAAAAAACATGATGAAATTCAAACGAATTATTGTTGGTATGTCTGGTGGTGTTGATAGTGCAATTGCTGCTCTATTTCTTAAACAAAAAGGTTGTCTAATTATAATGTTTGTCTATAGAATTTATAAAAATTCATTTCATTTTAGGTTATGATGTACATGGTGTTTTTATGCAAAATTGGGATATTACAGATGAAACAGGCGTTTGTACAACAAATACCGATTATAATGATGCTCTATTAGTTTGTAATAAATTACAAATACCGTTGCATCATGTTAATTTTGTTAAACAATATTGGATGGATGTATTTTGTAATTTAATGAAAGAATATGAGAATGGCAATACACCAAATCCCGATATTTTGTGTAATCGTTTTATAAAATTCGATTATTTTTATGATTATGCTATAAATAAACTGAAAGGCGATGCAATAGCTACAGGGCATTATGCACGAACAAGTTTTGGGCCATATCTTGAACATTACGATCCGACTAAAGGTTTATTTTTTTTCAATTAATTACTACATTTTGAATGATGTAAAATTGAATTTTTTAGATGTTCGATTATATCATGCTGAAGATTTTAATAAAGATCAATGTTTTTTCCTTTGTCAAATCGAACAGAAAGCTTTAAAACGAACAATGTTTCCATTAGGTAATCTAATGAAATCGAATGTTAAACAAATTGCAATAGAAAATGGTTTAAATAAAATTGCAACGAAAAAAGAGAGTATGGGTATTTGTTTTATTGGTAATAGAAATTTCAAAGATTTTATAAGAGAGGTAGACAATTTTTATACAATAAAACCATGTTTTAATTGAAACAAAACTTAAAATTAGTATATACCGGATAAACCCGGCAATTTCGTCAATATCGATACTGGCAAAATTATTGGACAACATAATGGGATACATCAATTGACTTTAGGACAAAGAGCAGGATTAGGAGGTTTCCCTAAACCGTTATTTGTAGTTAGAAAAGATGTTAACACTAACACCATCTATGTTGTAATTCTATATATATTTTAATCTTTAATTAAATATTAATTAGAAAAAATGTATTTTTAGGCTGAAGGAACGAACCATCCAATTTTATATACGAATATTTGTTTCACAGAGAAACCGTATTGGATCTATCAACAACCAGACGAATTGAAAGATGGTAAAATTTTCGAATGTAAATTCAAATTTCAACATACCCAAAATTGGGTAGATTGTCGAATTTATGAAATTAAAAATCAAGGTCTAATTATAAATATTGGCGAATATAAAAGGGCTGTAACGCCAGGACAATATGCTGTTTTATCGAAAAATGGTGAATGTTTAGGTA
>JAZBGX010000387.1:8384-20846 GCA_037414775.1 Zonitis immaculata
TTAACAATAATTTCGATTATAAAGTTTTAAAAATTATTTAAAAAACAAACGCAGACAAGAAAAAAAAAACAAAGATTATGAATTTAAGATGGCTGTCGTTTTGGGGTTGATAAAATGTAACTGACCTCTTTGACGAATATATATATATAGACAAGAAGAAGGCTGAATAGGAGGGTGATATATATATATAGAGAGAGAGAAATAGAAGAAAATAGGGAGAGAGACAGAGAGGCCCTATTGTGAGGGTGAGGATTCCTAATATCCGGAATGTTCGCGATCTTAGCGCATTGTGTATGCCGCGCGGGGATTAGCCCATTAATCACTTGGGTCATTGTATCAACTATCAAAGCGTGCAAGGTCTCGCAACAATAGTCCGCGCGCTCGACTGCACACACCCCCAAAGTTCTCTCACTGGTGGTAGTAGTAGTAGTAGTAGAGGGCCGCCGTCCCGACGCTCTCTCGCCTCCATAACAAACCCCCTTGTCGACGGTGAAAGCACAGAAAACAATCGAATTTCCATTACATATAAAATGTTAGAAGAGATTGAGAGAGAGAGAGAGAGAGAGTCGGACGATATGCAATAATACTCTAAAACATCAATGATTTCGTTTAGGATTTTTTTTTTTTAAATTTCTTCTACAATAAAAATTTCCCCAAATAATATTTGCATACAAGTGATAATCTTGAATTGAAACGAATGGGGAATATAACAGATGGCTAACCAGAGCCCGCAATCTGACACTTGTTCAACAGTTTTCCAACGCATTATATATTATAACGAAACCTTGTTAACAAACTTAAAAATTCCTCTCGGTAAAAAAAATCACATCTGTTTTGTTCTACAATTATATACCGTAAAGTATGATAAAATTTTGCGGTTATTTCCGTTATTATATACAAATTATTCTATATATTTTGACAATTTTTCAATTTCAAAATTTTGATATGTTCATAAGTAAATTTGATTCCGGTATTTTATTCGTATATTAATCCACTAACATGGGTTTTAATTGAAATCTCCCATAGTAACACAAACCCACCCCTCCTATGAGCTTGACGTTATTTCATAGGTGTCATCGGCAGTGGCCATTTATCAAGTTGGTAAAAATTGCTCAGTCTACAGGAAACGTAAATTTCACTGGAGCAAAAACAAACGCTGATTGAACTAGTCAGAGAGTATTTTCCACGAATCGCCGGATTGTTGTTGTTGTTGTTTGTTATATAAAATAAATTTCAAGTTAACGAACCAAAACCCGGACACAAATACAAAAACAGAAAAAAAATTAAACAATATATTTTATTTTTATAATCAACTAATTGTCAAGATATCACTTGAAATTTTCAATTTTCCTCAATAATAGGGGGAGTGGAAATGCGAATATTCGTAATAGTAATATAGAGCAATATGCACGTATTATATAACATTCCCTGCCACATTTTGCACAGGCTATGGTATTCTAATTGAAAGCCCATGTTATATGTTGACTGATATAGTATTCGAAATATGTTGAATTCAAATTCCGAATATTACATATAATTTTTTGGTTTAAATTGTCCATTAATTGATAAAACATCACCTGTACCCCGATAAAAAAAAAATTAAACAACAAATTGCATTATGAAATTGATACCCATACCTATATATAACTTAAAAATCGCACATGTATTTATTGCAAAATTTATTCCATATAAACCAAACAATGTTATTGCAATTTGTATAACGTGAGAACGTAAAAAAAATGTAGGTAGTCACTGTATACCTTTTAGGGGAAGTTTTTTCCAAGTCTATAACAACGAGTAGAGTATTTATATGACACAACCAAACTACTTATAATTTATGATGTTTAACAATAATAGACAACTAAAATTAGCTTGAGATGTCGTCGTCGTCGGTAGACATTTTTCTTTTCACAATTACGCCCTCCAATCTTACTACTGTAATACAAAGCAACTAAACCCTATATATCCCTTTTCTGTTTTTTATTTTTTTATTCTATATATACATATATACATTATTATTGTCAAACTTTGAATTTCATCTTGTATTTTGATCCGAAACGGAACATCGTAAATTTCAAACTAATTTATGTTGTGTCAAAAAAAAAAAACTTTTTCTCTACTCACTACTCGAATAACTCGGACGCGTCAACTCGACTCGAATATGGACTAAACTCGAATGCGATCCAGAATTTAAATATATAGTGAAAATGAAATATTACACTCATTAACAAAATTATTCGAGTCGATTATTCCAAATTGATCGTTATATTTGTGAGTATCTATATATATTTTATAATTCTTATTTTGATTTATTCATTGTTTGGATTCGATTGGATTTAAAACGCAAATCGTGTTTGAATAGCGTTTGAAGCTCGATCCGATTCGAGCTTTTGTTCGGTCGTCACACACAATACAATCCATATAATTTAACAGATTCCAAAAATAAATAATATATAATTTAGAGTAACTAACAGTAAATTGACTGAAATGTAGTTTTCTCTTCTATTTCTTAATTAACTAAATCACGTCCATACAGTTAGATATCTACGGTTATTTATTCAAATGAGTCACGATTAAATATCCATAATTTATATTTTATTTTTGATTAAATAATAAAAATATGACAATATTATACTTAAATATAAATTAATTTGAATTTGTATCGATATTATATAAACATGTTTGGAAACTAGTCGAACAACTAAATGAAATTATAATAACATTAATAATATTTATTTGTTTATTTATTTATTTTGAATATATTTCGTTTGAGGAAATGGTTATACTTTTTGGATTATATTTTGAGATATATGAACGGTACAACATCTGAATAAATAGTAACATGTTGATCTTTCGAAAAGATGCACTAGAATTCCATGTAAATTATACACCTGTTTCAAATATACAACATAAAATTGAATTTGATTGCTTTCTGAATAATTTTACATTAGTGAACTTATTAAAATTTTTCATTTATAAAAGGTCAGTCTTTAGATCAGTGATTCCCAACCAGTGTACCGCGAGATTCTTCGAATTTTTACGACAGTCATAGTTAGGACCGCCAACTAGGAGTAGGTTAGCCCACTCAAAAGCCTGCTCGTTGCAAGGGCGGTACCAGCTTATCCTGGCCGACCTAAATCCAGTATAGCGCGTGACAGTTAGGTCAGCCCAACTCAGTGCCCCAGGACTATTGAGAATACGTCAAAAATAAGTAGACGCAGATATACCGAACTATAACCGTCGAGCATCCCAAAGTAGCCTAGACTTTTGTATAGTGATAGAGACGCACAATCCAAGCTCGAATACTAGAGCCTGTGGTCAAAATAGGCTCGTACACTAGTTACCTGAGTTACACCAGGCCATGACACCTCGAACGCCTGCCTCACTACGCTCAAGCCAAATTACCGTATCATCGACGGCTCCAAATGAGGCGTATGATCTCCCGCAATAATGATCGATTGTAGTCTAAAAACTTGCTGCGCCCATGACCACCGAGCATGTGACACCTAATAAGTTAGTATTACTCTCTCATATTCAGGATATCAGATAGCTGAGCGGGCAGCTGTGAGGATAAATGGATTCTAGATTCAGGAGCCATCTCCGTGTCGCACAGATACACGATAAGCAACACCTCACACGATCAGTTCTACCACTCACTCATTCTCCGATTTTCACATTTTTACATTTCTTTATCATTGCAATGAAATTCTTCTATTTATTTTATTGTTCGGAATAAGTTTGAGAATCACTGAACTAGATTTTGGCAAAGTAAATGTTATTGTACTCGTCACCTATCTTGGAAGATTAATTAAGTTATATTGTTGATTTAGTATATAATTATCTATCATATTTATAAGAGAGAGAGAGAGAGAGAGAGAGATTCGACAAAAATTTGAGAGAACCAACAATGTTGGATTTTCTTTTTTGACGTTATGATCTGTTTGTTTGACAACAAAAGAAATGAGTTGACGAATTTATGGGGTAGGCGTTCCAGGGGTGCGTAGACAAAGGCCACCAATCACACTCACCCTTATATAACGAAAAATTCCAACTCCAATCGTTGATCTGATTTAATCATATTGTAAAAATTATGAAGATATAGCTCACCTGTAACAAATAAAATAAAAAAATATATATAAACATGTTATTTATTAAATGTAGATCGGTATAATGAATATAAAATTGGTATAAAATTTAAATGCGCGTAGCAAAGCAATATTGCAAAACAGTAGGATTATTTTTAATCTCCCCAAACTCTTATTAACTTTCCCCGTCTCTCCTAGACATCCCCCGACAGGATTAAATCCCCGGTTCTGATCTGTGTTATACTCCTTGCCCCGATTCCCGCAAAACTGTCGGGATGCCGCGGAACCATAGCAACGGAGAGTGCTCTCCGCTAGGCTGTCTCCTGTCCCTTGATTTATGGCGATGGAAAATGCGAGAAATGAAGAGCAGGACTGGCAGACAGCCGTGCGCTCCAACGAACCATCATCCTATATAACAACAGCGACAGCCACAAAAAAAAAATTAAACAAAAAATTTTCTATATAATACAACAACAAAAACAACAACAACTAAGAACTAAAGGAAGAAGTATATATAAGGGCAAAAAGCGAATCAGCTTAAAAACTTAAAACGATTGTGTCCGAAATATAAGAATTTTTGGTATCATTATATTAGTTATATATGTGGGTATGGGGTTGTTTGTAAACTCAAACGGAATTATCTGAGATTTATGTGTTGTCGCACAACGCATCCTACTTTTGACATCAATAAATAAAAGGTATATATATATGTATACGATTTCAACGTTGTGCGCGCATTGTTTAATAAAATAATCGCTTTATAAAATTATTGGAGCTCGATAAATCAACTATTTATTATATAAATCTATATATATTTTTAAAACAGCAGATGCATTTCATTCAATATCGGCACGTGTGATTGGATGAACAGATACTCAATCGAAACGGAACATAACAACAGAACGGGGTATCCGTAAAAATATCAGTAACGACCATTGCGTTTCATATAAAATATATGTTATATATATATATATAGATAGAGAGAGAGAGAGAGAGAGAGTAGTCGATTTTGATTTATAGGGTTGGTCGATGAAACGCTATTGTTGCATTACTATTGCCGTCACCACCACGTTGATTCAATGTTTTGATATGGGCATTTCACTATTATGTAAAGTACCAGTTATAGCGTATATTATAAATCTATACGCTACATATAATGTGTATAGTTTCAACCACAACTTGGTGATAATTCGCGGACGAATTGAACATTTTAAAATACATTAGTCATTTTTAATATTTATGACATATGTATATATAATAATGTGCATCCCTATACATATATAGCTATTTACTGTGGACTTGTGAATATAATGTACTGTTCGTAAACACAAAACCTTTCACTACATCGAGTTTGCAGTCATATATTGCAGTCTAACCCATGATTTGTGGCTGTACTTTTCACTATATTCCTGCCTTTTTATTGTATTCGCTTCAAACCCAACTTTTTGCGGCCTGTCATGTTATTTCCCAGGTTAAATGTGTTGCGATATAGCCGAATTCTAACGGAAAAACTTGTTTGTTCAGATTAAACGCAAAAACATAGAAATATCGATTATTCTATCTATTTTTTTCTTTTGTTCCAAAATTCTAAACCCACCCATATATTCTACGTCATATAATTAAATATATTTAGTTAGACTATATAGATATATATTGAAATTCTGGTGCGATTTCCGATAAAAACAGGCGTTCTATTTGATTAATTCGGTAAAATGTCTAAAATACATCTTTACACTTCAGCAAGTATCGGTAATGTATTACAGCATGCGGAATGGTTAAACTAAGTGATAACGCTTATATAGGCTGCTATATGATACCATAAAGTGCGCTAGAATCCGTGCCTTTTGGAGCGAACATGTATATATATTAGAGAGAACTAAAAGGCCAAAATCATCCTATATATATATATACTCCTATCATCCTCTACTTATATGTATGGGCGGTATGCTAGCAAAAGGGAGAGCGAGAAGATTCACAAAACACTGCGGCATAACTTTCATTGTTCCGGTTTGTTAGAATCTATATATATAATAGGAGGGTGAAAGTGAGATATATATAAACATCTAACGAAAAGACAAAATTCCAAACTTACTAAATACTCGTTTTACGATTTTGCATTGCTTTATTACCATAAAAATATTAATTATTATAGAAATACTCAAAATTTTGGAGCGAGCGCAACCATTGCGTTATAATAACAATAAATTTTTGTAAGCTCCACATGCGACCAATTATATCTATAATTCGCGTCCGTTATATAAACACACAAACTAATATTTAAAATAAATTAACAAAACAGAAAATTAGATTACAACTATATATATATGTAGGAAATTGTTAGGGTGTAACTTTTATTGTTGGCAACTATGGACATAAATAATAAAATATATACAAAATATTCTCGGACATTAGAAATATTCTCCCTATACACATATTCTATTCTTTTTTCCCATTTTTTTTTCTTCTAAAAATATTATTACATAATAGGAAGGAATTTGTAAAGAATATAAAAGTTTATAGTCTGCCACCCTTGGTTGGCATATTATTACTTTTAGTTGTTAAAACGCTAAAACTCGCTTGTTTACAATAGCCCCATTTTTAGACGAGGGTGGTATAGTTAAAAAAAAAAAAATAGAGAGAGAGTCCACATTAAAATGCTTATAGCTTATCTAAACACTTAAAGTGAAAGTTGAGCGTACTTTGCAAATTTTGATTTATGACGCAACTTTTACAGAGAACCATCCAATGTTTACAATATGTATAGTCGTGTCTTTTTTTTTCGATTTTCTATGTGTCTATTGTTGATTGTTAACAAAAATCGTTCGGTCGGTTAGTTTCTGTCCAATGTTTTGCACGCACATATCAATAATTGTTCGGAAAATTCGCTATATCTATACACATATTTGTATACATTATTGTATATAGGTCCAGTATTTTGTTGGTAAAGATAAAACGTAATCAATGTTTTATATTTTGTCAGACAATGCTTGGCCATTTATCAATCGTGAATATTTAATTAAAACATGCGGACAACGGATTCATAAAGATTTATGTGTTTCGAGGCGACGATGTTTCAGAATTGATTTAATTAAAATTTTGTCACCCCCCACTCGACATTTTTTTTTTTTTTTTTTGTTATAGAAAAACTCACCGTGATTGTTATATAAAGTTATTCTTCTAGTTTTCGTTTCCTGCGCAACATCATAAAACAATTCCAAAAAACCAAAACGAAAAAAATCAAAATAAAATAATCCGGAAAAAATCACAATTCTTATATTTGATAAAATCCACACACACACACACACACACTAAACACTATAAAGCATGAACGAAAATAAATATAACTTAAAATAATTTTATTTTTTATTTTTTTCGAAACTATCACCGGTCAGGGTCTTGGGAAATGGTCCAACACTTAATTAAAATAAAATAACCAACACTCGTCATAATAATACCGATTAGATTCGATTCAAATATATGAATTTGTATGGTTGTTTTGTCCCTTCGTCAATTATTAAACAATACATTTATGATTTTCGCGTGACTGATGTTTCGATTTTAAATCGAATTTATTATTATAAATACAGTATGGAGGCTGATTATTGAAGGGATAAAAGAGTTGACATCTTCATAACAACAAATTGTTGTTGTTATCTGGTTTTTCTATATTAGTCATTGATTCCGTGTGTGTGTTTGTCTGTGTATATAACGAGAGATGTGTCCTGAATGACAAATTACATATAAACGGGAAACTTGTATTTTATATTATTATATAAAATATATAACACAGTTCACGAATATCAAGAAATTTTTACAAACAATTCCACGACAAGATTCCAAGTAGCAAAAATATTACTCAATCTCTTCTTTTTAAGTTATTATTTGTTATAATTTCTTAGAATTTCATTGAAATTTTACCCTGCATTTTGTATTTTATTTATTATTTATTATATTGTATATCGAATTTTATTAATTGTGACCACTGTTTAAACGGCGGTCACGATTCTGCATACACAAGGATAATGTTTAACAAAACGACGAGAAGCAAACGCGATTTAGTTTGTTACTAGAGTGAAGCTGCTGGACCGACGCTGGTAATCCCGCACTTGTGTTCAAGCGCCGCGACGCTCATGCTCATGCGTCCCCCGCCTATTCTTCTCTATATATATATACTATATAACAACAAAGGCATTAGGAATATCGGAGGCGTTTGTGTTTATTCCCTGAACGTATCTACAAAGCTGTCGGCCCGTGACTGTTTAAAACTTTTACCTATACATTGAATTATATTCTCGACAAAAACATACGAAATAAACTTTTATCAATCATTTGTAATTCAACTAAATAAAAATACTCTTGTTTTGTTTTTGTTTTTGAATGAATCCCGCATTTGAAAAACAACGAAGTATGGGAGGATTTTAAAGCTGTCAGCATTGATCGTAAAACTTTCAACCGCAAGTCCCTCTCGACTTCCTCAAATACATAAAGATTATCTGATACTTAAAACAGCATCTTTCATTTATATATCGAAAACAAAGAGAACATATTATAATCTAACTGTTATTAAATATAGCAGATGCACAGAATATAAAATTATTATTGTAGATGAAAAATTTACAAACGATTTTTTTCAAATAATCATTGGAATAGATTAATGAAAAGATATATAAATTTCGAGCCCACATATAATATGGAGCACATACGGGTTATACAGCAAAATTAAGAGAGAGAGAGAAACACCATGAGTTAATCAACCATGAAAATATTTCCGACTATATATAACATAGGAAAATTAATTTATGTTGTAAGTAATTACCACTTATGTATTATAAGACAACTCTATATTAACGTATATTTATATAAAATTATTAGAAATTTACATCCCGGAAGTTCCAAGAAGTCCGTTATATCGGAATTGAGAAAAAAAGAAGCATCCGTTTAATATTCTGTTATTGTAGAATGGAATGGAATATAGAATAGAATCGGCCAATAACTTGGTGGCTAAATTTCAGATGCAATTTCTCTAATATGAAAGCAAACAATTCGCAATTCTATTACCTACTAAATAGAATATTAAGCTTCATGAATTAAACAACAATCCAACTATTATATAGGCGTACTTGTTGTTCATGATTAATAAATTATATTAATTTTATTGATTTATTGTTGTGTTTAAACTGAATATGATTTAATCATAATTTCCGAACTTATATATCTTAATTTTGAATGATTGGAATAATATTTGATTGGATTCTTGGATATTCATGCGGAAAACGCCAATGCCACTCCATACTCTGTGTATATATATTATTATATGTAATGTCGTACATATAGTTAATCTGAAAGAGATGAATTAATCCGAACTCGACTCCATGTCAGCCAAAAATAAAAATTTTAAAATAAAAAACACTCTACTTAATTTATAGCTAACAGAGGAAAACGAAATTTTGGCAACGTTTTATCTAAATTTAAAATCTCATCTATCGGTATATAGCGACATACACCCCAGAAACTACCGTGTAATTAGTTAGATTGCATTTGATTGTAATTAAAAACTTAAGTTTCCAACTATCAAAACATGTTGATGTAAGAAATATATTACTTTTATCCTTTATTAAGTCGGTGTTGTTGTTGTTTCTTGGTGATTTTTGCTATTAATTTTTTTCCAACAAGACGAGAGTATATAGCTATATGTATACGTTTATATATATAAAGAGAGAGTTTCTTATTCGTATAATGGTGGAAGCTTTGTTTTTGTTTTCCTCGAAATCTCAAGAGCAGAGGTCAGTCGGGAAGAAATATTTCTCACGCTCTACTCTTCTTCCGCTTCAACAATATAAGCAAACAAAATCGCCGTCATCCACCAAATAAATTACAATTTTTCATTATATAGCGAAACAACAACAAAAAAACTGGAGTATTCCCGGAATAATTGTTATTTGATGTCATTAAAATATTATATGGTTTGCATGGATGATGAGCTTTTAAATATTGAACCCTCTCTAATCCTAATAAAGGAATGTAATAATTTTTTGTTGTTGTTGTTGTTGTTGTTCGAGTTCGTAAAGGCCCAGCTGTCTTTTTCACATCACAGTTCCCTTGTGTTTTGTGCTGCTTCTATACTTCCAATACAAATACAAAATTTTCTATATCTATATACCATATATATATTGTATTATTCCACTTGGTTATGTGGGTGTTTATATAAAACTATCTCTCTCGAATGAAATTCGTCTCCAGCGCCATATATAATGCGTCATGCCTCTGCTTGTCTATCTCTCTGCCTGCTACCCGAAAGCCTTAGAACGCCCGCTTAGCTACTAAATCAATACCCAAAACCTAGAACCGTCCCACTACATCCCCTCGTCATAAAACCAAAAACAGCTCATCTTCACCTAAAAACACATTAGGAAAATTGAAAATTTATATAGTTGCATCTTTGAAACGTATATATAGAACGGAGTGCAAAAAATTAAACTAATAAACTAAAGAATAAGAGAAATCGCGGCACGCAATCAGGGAGCTTTTCAGATTTATTCTGCGACAACCGAATAAGAGGATTCTTTAATTAATATAGTAATATTTAATATTGATTTATTATATATTTTTTGGTATAAGTATATATAAGTGTAGGTAGATGTGTGATGAGTCCAACAGCTGTCTGCGATCACATGACAGTTTAAAACTGCTGAAAAAGCTTGTTGGTCTTTGAGAGGGTAAAGCCGCTAGAACTTATTCATTCAGTTGTAGTGAACGAGATAGATATATAAAATTGAACTGAGATATACATATATACATATAGATATATGAATTCCTTTCAGGGTAGCATTAGCACTAGTATAGTAGAAAAAGTAGGGGAGGATATACATATAGAAACGAAATACAAAAGTTTGCAACACACAGAAGCCATTCTTCAAAACCATTATATATATAATAAGGGGGGACATTTATACATATACACACACATACTCATATTTATATACATACACATGGTAAAATGGTGGTTGACACAAAACCTAAATATGACAATTTCAAGATAACTGATAATACTTATTTTATATTTTATTCGATCCAAACAGAATGATAAGAACTCTATATAATCACCTTTGTTATTATTGTTGTTTATATTGTCGAAAAAGAGAGAACGAAAGTTATAAAATATATCAATCTCTATATAGATTGTGTATCTGTTATAAAGAACACGAGTTTGATTTGGTAATCAGCTAGGTCATTCCGGTACCATAGGGTGTCTCTTACCACAGTGACTATAGAGGTGGTTGGAGGGAAAATAAACTAATGGACTTGTGACACGATATCGCGCGTCTATACCGGAAAATTACCGACTGCGAAAATTGAACCTATTTTTATATGTATTTTTTTCTTTTTTAAGAAAAAAACAAACAAACAAATTATACTGCGACATAAAAATCGAAAGAAAACAATAAATATTAATAATTTTTTGAGAAAAAAATAATAATAATAATAATAACAGATTGAAACATTACAACAAAATAAAGACATGCAGCAATTTATTTTAAACATTATAATTATATAGTAACATTTTTCCATTCTCTCTATTTCGGCCATATGGCGGGTGTGGCACAAAATATTCTATTATATACTTTGTGGTGGATTTTAATATTTTTCGAAATGAACAAATAAAAAACCAAAAACTTCTAGATTCCATATAAATGATAATATATTTTTCTAAACAATAGAAAATCTTATTATTATCATTATTATTATAAATAATATAAAATTTTAATTGAATCACTATGAATATTCAGACTGAAACAATTATAATTTTCTCATGAATTCATTCGAAAATTCCCTATTAAATATTATCTCGATATGTTTATCAAATATTCTCGTAATTATTATAATTATAACAGTAAACGAGTTGATAATTTGATATTTTATTATTAATAATAATAAATAAATTTCAGAGGAGGCACATGTCAATTTGTAACAAACGCGAAGAGGGAGCGAATTATAGATGAATTTTCAAAATGAATCAGAGTTCTCTATATATATATTTATTATAAGGGTAGGTGTATGAAATAGCCCTATTGATAGAGTGAAAAAAAAATAATAATAGGGGAATGGTAAAATTTCACGAGCGTGACTCGAAATATATCAATAAATTAATCAAGAAAATTAAAAAGAAAAAAGAAAAACCTAAAATAGAACTCAATTATAATTATATAAGGATAATATATTATTATTTTAATTTTAATTGAAAGTATAAAGCTGTAAATCAATATCGAGAATTTCTAAGAAAATTATAAAATTAATAAATTGTTTATAACTTATTCACACCTATAATATTTAAATAATAATAATAATAATAATGTAGCGGTTGATTCTATTTTATTGA
>JAZBGX010000387.1:20947-33726 GCA_037414775.1 Zonitis immaculata
CCGGGTTAATATAATGTTAATTGTGTGTGTTGTGGCGCCTACAGACGGGAAACAGGAAATAACAATAAATGAATATTCAATTATTGATTCAAAAAAATATACATGATAATATTTATATTAGGTAAATAATTTTTTGCAGTTCAAGAAATTTTTGTAAATAATATCAAAATGGATTGCAATTTATGGTTTGAACAAGTTACCGGTCAAGCTCTTTTTATATATGTACGGTTCCGCTCAAATCAATTTTACATCACATTGGCTTTATAACGGTTATGGTACGACCAAGTGTTATGGTCTCCAATCCATCAATAGTCTCGGATTCATTGAAATAAACAAATCACAAGATCTATGCCAAGAAATGGGCCCATAATATTTCGTCTAACATTAATTACATAGATTCTCGAATAAGATGCTGTAGTACCTACGCCATTCTGTTGATATAATAGTGATCATTGAATTTTGGGAATATCGCTTTGTATAACACTATCGTTATTGATATTAACAATGGCTTCTTCTTTATTTTTAGAGAACTAGAGATCGATGACTTCTCCATGCCAATATCCACACCAAACTGTACCTAATCTTTTGGAGACTCTCATGTATCACGTATGGATTAGACTTGCACTAATACCAATGATTTTGTTTCTTGTCTATAGGTATATGCCAGCGGTACTGAACCTTTTTCTGTCCCAGTCCTGGTTGTTTCCATGCCTCCTCTTCATGATCCACTCTCAGTTTATAAATAAGCAATAAACTATAATTATGTTATTCATTGTGAGTTTCTAGTAAAAATACCACGTTGCTGAATCAGCAAAAATTATGTTGTACTGCCTATCGGAATTTTTCAATTATGCTAGTGTTGATTTGAATACGGCAAGCTAATTCAATATCAAATGGCTTTTACGTGTTTTTATATCTACAAACGGTGTATTGATTTTTTGTCTATATAATTGTTATGATTTCGTGTTTCTGGCAATAGTTGGATTAGGCGCGACATAATATCTGCTGATTTTGCAAATCAAAAATTTTATATAAATATAATCCCCACGAGTTTCTAGATTTTTTTCAAAAATAACATTTTTCTTAATAAAAAAAAAAACTATATAAATATATTAAGTAATTTATGAGGTGCAGACAACATCAGCATATTCATCGACATCATTTATTATATCATATAATTGATTTTAAGCGATGATATATAAATCTTTTCAATATACTAACAGATAGTACACAAAAAAATTACGTACGCAACTTAAAAAAAAAGGAATACTGTCTGATTTATTTGTTTGGATGAATCCATGGATTCATCCAAGAACACATACAAGAGTTTCGCCTTCATTTTTATATGACTATTGTTAAGAGGGTTTATAGCGAGAAATGGTCTACTAGTCATAGCTAGAGCAGTCGTTGTTGTTATAGTAAAAGAAACGATGAGGGGGTAAGTCATCCTGTTTCCCTTGAAAGGAAAATCAAGGGAACCCACCACTGATGGAGTTGCTTTTGTGTTTAACCACTGGCCCGTTAATATAGCGACCGGATCTGTTAAACGTAAATCACAACTATATATATATATATATATATATATATATATATTGTTCTACCATCGCTATACTAAACTAGGTGGACAAAATATACCCTTGACCGGATCTATATATGTATATGTCTATATCATAGATTCTTTAATTATATATTTTAATTTTTTAGCTCGTTTCTTTGTTTTGTTGTTGTTATAATAAAGTGAATAAATATAAAAGTGCTTTTTTTTGTCGCGCCACTCTGTTATGTCTATGAAAGAATTTGAGAAGAAATAAGGGATGGTGTTCTGTTATTTATAGCCATTTTCTTTCCCCACTTTTCGACAATCATAGTTTTCCGTCTTCGAAACTTTAGTATTAAACCGCCCCTAGGCTTTTCTAAGAATTGGACCACTTATAAACAAATAACATCAATAATAATAATAATAATAATAATATTGAAAAATAGTAGTAGGTAAATATTTTTTTTCTATTATATTCATAAAAATTATATTCAATTAAAATGTTCCCTATAAAACATATATTGAAGGTTGAAGCTGATATCATTTTACCAATTGGCAATAGATCAAAATTTGTAATGGTATAAGACAATGTCCCATGGGGTAGTTTCACATTTAACGGACATATATTTGAAATAATCGAATGAGATCGATGAGTCAGAGATATATCGCATTTGAAGGGGATTCCGCTATCTATCAAGAACAAAAAAAGGGCAAATGAAAATCTCTGAAGCGATTTTCGATTTTGGAAACTTCCAGAGAATTTTCTAACTATTCAATTTTTTTTTCTTTTTTTAATTCGCGGTAAAAAACTCTCCAGAATAGAACTCCATGTGGTTTTTTTGATTTCTAAAACTTAAATTTCCGTTTCATGGAATCCGTTTTGACACCATTGGAGCCATCGATAAAAATTCGGTATTTATTTAACAGGCTGGTCTACCAGAGGCTTTCCTGGTCTTGTAATTCTGGCTCTAGAGAGAGTAAAAAAACGGACTTGATGGATTTAGAGTGTGATATTTGGTGAACATTTTGGCGTTGAAACGATTTCCCAAACTTTAGATCTTCGAGTGCATTTTTTTCCAACAAGACCAGGAAAGCCTCTGGCGAACCACATGCATTTTAAGGAATTTAGGCAATCGGAATTTCAGGATTATTATTGAATTTCAGGAATGCAACAATTGTTTATTTATTTTAAGTAGGTATATTTAACAAAAGTAAAATCTAATTTTTGAAACATGACGAAATGTTTTTCTCTAAATTGCGTCTTGCTAAATTGATTGCTTAGCATGATTTCACAAATGTTTAGTCGTATTGTAGACCGTGAAGAAATTTCGATAAAATCTCGAAACTTCTAAAATTTCCATGGAAATTTAAAAATTATTTCCCTAGGACGCATTCTAATATAAATTCTAAATAAAAGACAATCAATCCAACTATAATCAATTTATAATCAAATCGAATTCAAAATGATGGGAAACAATATTTTTTTACAATGCAGTCCTGAAAGATATTTTGGAAATAATCAATTTTCACGACAAATAAATACAATTAAATATAATCTGAAAATTTACGATCAAGAATAATTAGCTAATCTACTAATGAGACAATCAGAAGAGAAAAAAAAGAAGAGAAACCAAAGAAATTATGGTAGTTGGATAATTATGAAATACAGTTTGCCATAAATCAGTTGATAGTAATCTTGTAAATTGTAATAACAACTGGTGAGTGCATATAAGTAGGTATATACATATATATTTTTTTCCCAATATATCTATCTCTCTTTCTCTATTATAAATATATATAGATGTAGAATAATAATAAACAACTTCTTTGAAGTAGTATATATAGTAGTCGTAGTAGTAGGTGTTGGACAAACAAATAAAGCTGCTTGTAATTAGTCTTGGGAGCTGCTGCACGTTTACATGTCACCGATATCAGATTGTGTAAATGATGCATTTACAATTATCTGCATACGTGATTGCAGTAATCGACTGACTTTATACATGCGAACTATTAGAATATAATCAAAACATTATTATTATCGAAACTTAATTGACTAATTAATAACAGAATATATTGGAAATATAGTGCACATCTTATTTCGAATTATTCGCCACACAAAGAAACAGATTTCTCTTGAGCCCATTAAAAAAAAAAAAAACTTTCCCTCTAACAACCGAAAGATTTCTTTTATGTATTTTCATTATTATTTTTTTTTTACTACATTTTTCGAAAATTTGGGGCGCATTTATGACCTTGTTGTCCATATTACCTGTTATTGCGAAATTTTTGTGTGTATATATAGCTTTCACTTTTTTGATAATTTCATGACATTTCAAAGCAAGCCCTAAATAAAAATTTTTGTTATAGAATAATTATATTCAAATATATAGAATGTTTTACTTTTTTGTTTTTTGTTTTTTAAATATAATAAAATAACATATCAATTTAACGAATCAATTCTAATTTTATTTGAAATGTTTCCAGTTTGTTACAAGGAAAAGGCGGAACTCGTTAGAAGAACTACTACAATATAATTCAAATCGTCCCCTTAAAAATGCAAGAAATAGAAGGGAGGAAAACAAATCTATCAGATGGTATATAAGCTTGAATAGAGAGAGCCGAAGATAAAAGTCGATGATCGATGGCGATCTTTCTACATAACAACGAACAAATTAATTTATATTATTCTATAGTCAATTTTATATGATAAATTAATTTACTAATTGTATCTTTGAAATTATTCTAATTAGCCAATAAGTATCAACAATTCAATTTCTAAATCTATTGATATAAATAGAAAAAAAAGTCAAAAAATTTGTATGTACAAAGAATTTAATAAATATTAAACATTATATTCGTAAATAAACTTATTTATTTCTATATTTAAAGTTTGTTGACTCGCGATAATTTCCGTATTCTAAACGTTTAGAAAATAATTTTTTTTCGCACATAAAATATAAAAATCATGCTGATTTTCTAGATAATTATGCTAATTTTTGCCTATACATGTAAAGCATTCTATAATATTAAATTAATTAATGATAGTCAAAATTAAATTAATAAATAATCGTTCGACAACTGAATGTTGATTGCCTACAAATAATTGAATTTATTCTAAAATTGCAATTATCCAACGACATAAATTATTGAATCTAATTAAGAATTTTTACGAAAAAAACAAACCTTGACCTCTAATTTATTATTGTACATTTTTTTTGATTGAGATAAATTATAATGCTCATTTCTCGTAAATAACCTTTTTAAAAAATTTTGGTTTGATACCAAAAAAAAAAAAAAAAGATGACTATCATCAGCATATTTGATGACATAAGCGATTTAGGTCAAACAAGTCGTCGATAACGCGACTAGATAACAACGCGAGACTTATTTCGGATAAACCAAAGAATTTAAATGATTCAAAAATTTCTAAAAAAAAAAACAAACAAAATTGATGAAATAAAACTGATAAAAATTGGTATTATTATCCAGGAGAATGTTTCTGGTAGTTAATGCGACTATCAAACTATGGACCGAAACACCTAATTGCCAAAAGCTTTCGTGTTATATAGAAGTTGGGACCCCTCTTATCCCCTCCCAAAAAAATAGTAACATTGAGGGTTCTTAATTACACCACTCACAACAACAGTTCGCAGTTCTCCCATATAGTGGCATATGTTCTTTCATCAACTATTTTATGGAGGTGTCGTGTTGTTTTATATAAAACGAACTCACCTACAGCCATTTATCTAGTAATTTATATTGTATAACCATTAGTCCAGAAAATAAATAGATTACCTGAAACAAAAAATTAATAAATTATACAAAAAATCCTAGAGACAAACAACTGTTGATGACGATGAATGAAGGTAGCAAAATTTAAATAAAACTTGATAATGCGCAAATAAGTAAGTGGCAGTTTAGTTGGGACGTGACTTCAACAGCTCAACTAGAAAAATAAACTCACCCCCTATACTAGCGCTATCTACCGGCAATAGCCGCAACTACTGTTTCAGTAGTAGTTCAATGAAACTACCGCTAGAGTCTCGCCAATAATATGAAAAAAATCAATTGACGCTCTCCCATTTATTATTATTATTATTTGAAAGAAGATTTTTAAATATATATAACAATCTAAATACAAAAATTGGCAATAATGCGATGACGCATTTATTTTTACAAGTCGTAAAACGCATCGCGGCGTCACCAATAAACCAACCAACAACATAGCGTCCCGACGGTCCATATAACCACCTACTAGGCCTGCCAGCCGTTCTTTTCTTTTTCTTGAATTATGAGATCATAATTCATGAAATTGCCGCCAGTTTCATCCGAAATACATTTATTTTCTTTGTAATATTGTTGTTTTTTTGTCTTCTAGGGACGATTATTTGCGAATAATAATAATAATTATTATTATTATACATTGTTTGGTGTTGTTGTTTATAATTGTTTGAGATAAATAGCGATTTCCGGTGTATTAGAAATTTACTTCAACCTATTTGATTGGTACAGATATAAAGCTATAAATTATATTCGAGCATGTTATTACGGTATTTGAAGACACGTTAGAACAGAGCTATAGTAAATTAGAGTTGCATTTAGAACTAGAAAATTAGTAGGTTATCTATAAAATTCTATATGTTATAAATTTTTTGTGAAGCAAAAATTTCGCTCTATTCAAAATAAATAATTTATTTAACCGTATATAGATTTTCTATCCTATTAAAAATCGGTATTCAAATCTTGATTACAAGGTAAAATTTCCATCACGAACATATTATTATTTTACAAATCAGGATATTATTATTATTTTTTTTTGCCAAATATCCAATTAAATTATAGTGAAGGTATCCAAAAATCAAGCAATCGATCAAACGAATTCCGATTGTTAAATAATCGAGATTCCTTAATTACGAGGGCTGATCCAAAAGTAATGATAATCGTATATTTCTATAGTAGTCACAAAAATCTTGAAAAAGTGGGTAGCGAACAAAAAAATCGTACAAATACCCAATAGAGTCTTATAACAGGGAAATGGAGAAGAATGGAACCGGAGCTGTTTTATATCAGAACAACGCGACGTTTATCATTCAAGGAGTAGATCTTCTATACTCTGGATCCAGCGTCCCTGCCTCAAGAAGCTGCTCAAATAAGCATTTTTGGAGAGTCAAAAGATAGTATTAGATTAATAAATTATATTTTATCTAATATAAATATTTTGTTTTATATAGAAGACGTGTATTTGAGAGGGCATGGGTGGAGCTAAGTCTTAGAACTCTCCACACACCGCACCTCAACGTAGTGGTAGCCTTTTAAGTACGGTACTGCGGTGAGGTGCGGTGGACGGAGCGCTCTAAGACTTAGCTTCGCCCATGCGCTCTCAAATGTGAAACATAGAGTTTATGCCCAATTCATGCTTGCAAATATAAATAAAGTACAACAGAACATCATTCAATCGCAGTCTAAACACAGAGAGAATTTTACTTGATACTCTAGACAAAATCTGCATCCTTCCAGTGAAAATCGAAGATCTCCTATACTAAATCTGAAATGCGCAGATAGATAATAGTATATGTGTTATCTCGGTCGGATTATCGTGATAAATTCAAAAACGATAAGAATTTCGCAATAATTGAAATATATATNNATATATATCTGGATTTAATAGAATTAACAAAAGCAAAAATTTTAAGCCATTAAGTGAGAGAATTTGCAAAATATTTTACAAACAAACAAAAACGACAATGGATACATATAAGTGTAAGTTTGAGAGACTCTTCAAAGAGAAAACTATAGCAACGATTTGCAAATAAGACCAGTACAATTGACCATAAAGGTGTACTGTCATCTGTCGTAAATGTTACCAACACCGTCAAAGACAGTTCTATGGACAAGCAAACCAAGTGCTGATTCAAGATATAACATTGCAGCAGGTTCATTTTATATATACATATACAGGATGATCCACCAGAGGACATTCCTGGTCTTGTAAATCTGGTGCTAGTGAGTGCAAAAAAAACGGACTTGATGATTTAAAATGTATGATATTTAGAGAACATTGTGACGTTGAAACAATTTCGCAAACTTTAGATAGTCGAGTGCATTTCTTTCCCCTCCACGCTAAAACCAGAGTTCATACAAGACCAGGAAGGCCTCTGATGGACCATCCTGTATATGTATATATTATTATCATTATAATAAAAACAAATGCGTGGGCATGGAACTTGGTAATAAATTGTCTGCTGTTACACAAACGACATATCCGTTGTTGCAAATTTAATTTCAACTGTCATAGTATATAGTATAGATTTGAGAATTTTGGATTAAATCTATCTATTCGTATTAAAATAAAAAATTACAAAGCAACAAAGGAACAAAAATCTATATAGTGGTGGTATAGTCAAAAAAAAAAACAAAACACAGAGAATCATAATCTAGATAACAGAAATTATTCAACAAAAGAAAAATACATATATATATATATATATAGAACGGATGTTTCGCGAATAATGCAAATCGAGATATAAGGCAGGGCAATCAGATATCACTTTATAGGGTGTCGTTAGAACACCGCACTGTCCATTGTGCTGTCTGTGTTTATCAAAGTATTCGTATAGATGATATAAGAAGAAGACTATGGTATAGATGGAATAAAGCTCTCTGGGAACAAGTTTTATTCAATATATATATATATATACAAGAGAAAAAAATCATACAAATATTTGCAATAATTGTATTTAGAAAGAAGCAAAAAACAAAGTGATGGTTGATGGTTATTTTTTTGTTGATAATCGAGTGCATTATGGTCAATTCTCACATATATTCTTTCTTGCAACAATCAGCACTAGAAGAGTAATGGCCGTATACACTGGGACTTGTAGACATTGACAAATGATCGCTGTTAGAAAATAGAAGGACTTCATTTCAAATTTTATGCCATATAGTATGGACTTGGACTTGAATCTAATAATCATATATAGCTATTTTTTTGTATTAGAAAAAAAATGAGCCACCTTCGGGATTTATCATAAGACTAGAAAAGAATAAAACAACAACAATATAAGAAGACGACGAAGTAATAGAAGAAGAAGAAGAAAACATTGAACGGAAAAGAAAGCCGACATTTGGATCGATAAATCAGTCAAGTGAGTGACCGTCCAAGCAGGCGGATCTCGCAAAATGATTTATAGCCGACCCGCCACTTGCGCATGTGATTATTATTATAATAACAACGCTTTTTCGATACCTTGCCCCAAGACATGCTTCTCTCCAATATCTCTCTCTCTCTCTCTCTTTCTATAGATTAAATTCAACATGCTGTCCGTTAAATATCGTCTCTTCTTCTCTTTTATTAGATCAAACCAATCATATTATATGTATATATATGATGAAACAACAAAGACTTGTACATATATATACTTAGAGATTTTTTTCTTCTAAATTAAAGAAAATGACGGAGAGAAAAAATTCAATAGAATATAACAATTTTTATGAAATAATTTATAATGCCAAGATTGATTTTCAAAAGATTGCGGCAATTTATTATACACAACCTTTTGTTATTCGATAAAATTACTTGAGGTATATTAAAAAAAATGAATCGTATCTATATACACATATACTTACAGAGTTTTAATTAAAAACTAATTAGGAGGATTTATAAAATCGATCGATAAAATTGAGTCTCTTCCAGCAAAACAAATGGAAGATAAAAAACAATTCTATATAGAAAAATTATGTTCAGGACCGACTTACTATATAGAGGCGCCACTAACAAAAGTGGTTGATATATACATGAACGAAGAATTAAGGTTGTTCCGTTAAATTTTTGTGTTATAGGAGTATAATCATGGAATTGATTCATCAAACATTTTTTGGGCGAGCCTCAAAATTCTAAATAATTACACGAATTAGGTTTTTGGAACATCCGTAAAGTTTTATTTCTATTAATTAACGGAGACCAATCATTAAATTGTAATAAGTAATTTTTGGCAGATGGTTCTATCCAAAATTTTCATATGTCAGTTCTAGGAATGCTTTCTTTATTTAGCTCAATAGCTGTGACGAGCAAAATTGGCATTAGACTTGCAGACAAGCAAACGACCAAGATTGAATACGGAAAACCAAGACCAAAAGTCAGACCAAGAACCAGGCCAGAATTAAATATCCATACAAGACCTCTCGCTCCGCTCATCAATTCTGTGTTCATTCATTCGTCAAATTTTTACTTTTCATAATTTTTTAAGACGTACAGATTCAAAATAATTCAAGCATAACAACGTCTCATTCAGCAAGCCTGAATTTTTGTAATAGTTTTGCCTTACAGAAATCATCGGTTGTTCTAAGTAAACTCTAAGTGCTACATATAATGTTTTTTTGGAATTATGTAGCTTAAGGCTTCAACTAAATGCCCCTAGCATATTTGTTTCCAAATAATTCCAACCTTGTCTCTAGAGCGATTTTATTTTTATTCCAGACGCGTCATACCCAAAAACACAGATGATTGTCATTATTGGTACTAACGCCGGTCCTGTGGCTTTCTCAAAATTTATTACCATATTATAATATCAACATAAAGTTATAATCAACTTACAGAAACATTAAATAATAATAATAATAAAAACAACATAATTCTAACGACTTTTTAATTAACGATATAATAGCTAATCAAAACAGAGAAATTACTATTATGATAAACATTAAATAAATAAAAAAAAATAGAGCAATATTAATAATTTAAATAATAATAATGATATAATAATGAATAAAACAAATTAATTTGCAATAAAAATCATTGGATAATAAAATAAAATTGATTGTCGATATAAAAGTTAATTTAATAATACCGACAATATTTATTTAATGACTTGATGTTTGGGTGTTTTATGAGGTTTTAAGTGGCCATTGAATATAACCACAAGATGATAATAATGATGATGATGATGATGATAATATGCCGACTTTCTGATAGTGGTAAAAGTGGTTGCGGTGGCAGTGATGGTGGTTACCACATATAGATATATAAACAATGTTTACATATACATATATCTAAATTATATACTATACATATGTATATATAGCTTTATCGGCACATGCGCCTTATTCAAACATGTTTACGATGCCATAAAACCAATTCCGTGACTGTTATGCGCATTAAACACATCGTAAAACTCGTAAAAGTCAACACTAATATCATAATATAGTTGTGAATCAAATATTTTGATTAATATAGTCAATTTTATATACATATAGATACGTATAACAAATTGTTACGATTATTAAGTAATAAAAGTTTAACAATCAATTTGTAAGTTTTTATGAATGGAAATTTTAAATTTAAAACAATAATTATATCATTAAAACACAATTTGCTACTGATAAATTGATGAATCAAACAATAATGATTGGTTTGACTGACAATAATTAAATAAACCACGCCTACAATCATTTCAATATTTACATCACAATTCGCATTCTAATTAGAAAATCAATAAACAATTGAAAAAACATATCTATAACATCTTGATAATGTTTGAGATAATTAGTTGAATTAATTATTTGAAATTATTGCGGAGAATTTTTGGAAATAATTTAAATTACCGCCATTTCCTAATTATCGATTTAGTGCGATAAAGATAAGGAATAGTATAGATAGTTCAACGTTTCTACGACCGAGGGCGTTAGAATAAAAACAACAACTCCCCTAGCGGTTAATAGCGCAACTACCACTAGTTGCAAAGGGCGCAATTACAGGAATCTTCCAATTTTTAGATCAACCAAATCTAACTTTGATCAATTATTATTAATAGAAATTTTACATTAATTCTAAAATAATTACACAGTAAATTTATAAAAAATAAAAAAATCAAGTCTTGTAGAAGGAAAAAAATTAGTAATCTGTTTGTGATAAAACGATAAAGTAGAGACCTATGGGTAGATTTATAGAAAGTCCACCAATTTCTATAAACATATAGGCCACATACGGTAATACCAAAACAAAAACAATAACACAACGTAGTAATACGTTTATTGTATTATAAATTGTCCGTTTAGACCACACAATACAATAGAGAAGAAGTTTTGGTATATAACTTATGGGATTTACGATTATTGCAATCATGCGTGATGAATAAAAATTGCAATAATTATTATCAATCAGAAAATCAACAATTATTTTCTTTTCTTTTTTTTTTGTTATTCCTCCAGCACAATATCAATGCGGTAGGTGTTTTTGCACGTGAATAAATTGTAATTAAATAACTTTGGTGGCCGTTTCGCAATTATAAATAAATATACAATCAAAAAATTATACAGTAGAACTTGGCTATTGTGCTGATTACATATATAAATAAAAACGATAACGACGTGTTAAAATAATTAAAATATCATTTTATATAAAAGATAAATATCAAAAGTTTTATTTATTTATTTATTATTTTTGTTGTTGTTGAATTTTACAAGATAGAGAAGTGTTTCATGGATCATAAATATAAAACATAAATAATATTTTTATAATGTAGATGTTGTAGAGAGGTTCAAATTGATAGATTAAAAAGGTTAAGCTGTAGCATTTATTTTTATAATGGCTCAACCACAACTATATCGACGATTCGGTTGTTTATATTTTATAAATAATGATTTATGTTATATTAAACATTTGATATAGACTATTAATATTTATATTCATTTGTTAATAATATTCTTTGTTGACGAGGAGTCAATTTTTTTTTCTATAAATTTTTGAAATGGAAAACTGTAGGTATAAAAATTTATATCGATTGGAAAATGTAATAAATAATTATATTGTGAAATATGTAGTTGGAAAATTTATTGTGGAATTTTCTCATTGGAAAGCTATTTGAAATTTTTGTTTGTTGAACCTCCAATGTATTTGTGTATGTGACGTAAAGGAAAATCTATCGGGGTTATATAGAATGTCAGATAATCATCTATTTAATGAATGCATAAACGTTTAGTCAAATTAAAGGCCCATTTATATTCCCCAAGTTTTATAGTTGAATTTAAATCTAAATTGATAAATATATAGAGAAAAAAATTTGTTTATATAATAAATTAATTTCCAATTAATTATATGCGCATATAATTGATACGTTTTCGTATATAAGTAGTTTGTATATTATTCGATTATCATTTGTATGTTATATATATATTTAAAGTGTAATGCCATTTCAAAATTTGACCTTCTTAATTAAAATCTATAAATCCTAGAGGACGCCATGAT
>JAZBGX010000388.1:0-24917 GCA_037414775.1 Zonitis immaculata
TAATGATGTTTCAGCAATATTTGTTGATACAACAACTTTACGTCCAATAGCACCATTTGATTTATTTGGTGGTGGTTCTTCAAATATACGTTGTTGTAAATTTGGTGGTAATGTCGAATATAATGGTATACATTTTAATTCACCAACTTCAGGTCCTAAATTATCAATTTCACGTTTTATACGTTTACATGCTACTTCAATTTCTTCTTGACCAGTTAAAAATAATAGAATATCACCAGCTATTTCTTCACACATATGTATTTGTATAACTGTACGTATTGCCGCTTCTAAATAATCACGTTCTGGTTCTGGTGTATAAAAAATTTCAACAGGATGTGTACGACCTGGTACATTCATTAATGGTGCATTATCGAAATATTGTTGGAATTTACCAGCATCTAATGTTGCTGACATAATAACTAATTTTAAATCTGAACGTTGTTTTATTACTTCTTTCAATACACCCATTAAAATATCGGTAGCTAATGTACGTTCATGGGCTTCATCCAATAATATACATTGATAAGCCTCCAACATTGGATCACTCATACCTTCACGTAATAACATACCATCTGTCATATACCTTTGAAAAAAAAAAATTGATTTGAGAAATAACTATTTGAAAAACACACAATACCTAATAAGGCGTTCATTAGATAAATAAAAAAATAGAAATATTTCGACCCAAATATGGTCTAACTGCTGCAAGTTATAAAATTTAATAATCTAATCATTTAGAAGACAAATTTTTTGCATATATCCCAACGATCTAGAAAATTCTTTTCATAAAAAAAATTTAAAAACCTAACCTAACATTTCTCCAACTTACTTTAGAATTGTTTTTGCCGACGAACAATCTTCAAAACGAATACTATAACCAACTTCTTGACCTAATGCTACATCCATTTCTTCAGAAACACGTTGTGCAACGGACATAGCAGCAACACGACGTGGTTGTGTACAACAAACAGCTTTCTGTCCAACAGATCTAGCAAATTCAACACACCATTGTGGTATTTGTGTTGTTTTACCTGAACCAGTTTCACCAACTAATACAATACATTGATTTTCATTTAATAAACGCATAAAATCAATTTTATATTCAAATACAGGTAATGTTATACGTTTTCTATATAATTCATGGTAACGATTTGTATATGGTAAGCCTGTATATGGATTTATTGATGAATTTGCTGGTATTTGTGATGTTGTATTTGGTAATATTGATGCTGCTGCCCCATCTCTGCATTAATTCATGGAAAATTGATTATAAGAATATTGATGAATAACATTAATTTTAATATAAAATCATTAAGCACGTTTTTGACATACAAACATTTCTTACCGTTTCTTTTTTATAAACGGATCGGCAACTTCAATTCTACGTTTGGACATTATTTTCGTGTTATTTTATCAATTTTATTTAATTAAATACTTCAATAATTAACTATTAAAACGGAAAAAAAATATTTCCAATAAAATATGTACCGACACACTTACACAAGATTGTGATTGTATGAAACAATCGATAATGCAGAAAACGCTATTATCAACGACTCAAAAGGGTGTCTTTTTTTAGGTGGATAATTATTCCTTATCACTAAAATCTCTAGATGAGTCCATTAAATAATCAAAATAATTATTATGAATTTTTTAGATTTATTTTTTCTAAACTATCTAATTTATATAAGGTGACGCCAAATTTTAGCCTAGCGCTGATAGTGACGTAATATTACTGGCGGTAACTTTAAATTTTTAAAGAATTAAAAATCAAATTATCTAGCTTTCTAGTTCAATATTAATTAACTAAAAATAATGATTTGTTTAGAAAATGCATCAATTATAATATGTGAGTTTATATTATGTGTAGATTGTGTAATTATTATATAAACATTTTGTTGACATAACCTCACTTTTTTGTTTACTATTACCAATAGCTTTAATTAATTGTAAGTCTTATCAGTTTAATGAATAACAAGAAAAAAATTTTTTGGAAATTTTCCATTTAATCAAATTCTGATACGAGAATTTATTATTATTATTTAACTTTGGTAGTTTCATTTCAAATATTGATAGAGTTGTTTTTCAATAGATCACGATGAAAGTTCCGAAAGTTCAATTAAATAACGGTTTAGAAATCCCAATTTTGGGCTTAGGTACTTGGAAAGTAATTAATTCTATAAGATAATTTATAATTATTTTCAATAATAATTTCCATTGATTTATAGTCGAAACCAGGTGAAGTGACTCAAGCTGTTAAAGATGCAATCGATATGGGTTATCGTCATATTGATTGTGCTTATATTTATGGTAATGAAAAAGAAGTTGGTGTAGCTATTAAAGCTAAAATCGATGAAGGTGTTGTAAAACGTGAAGATCTATTTGTTACAAGTAAATTATGGAATACATTCCATCGATCTGATTTAATTGAAAGTGCAATTAAAGAATCATTAGAAAATTTAAGTCTTGAATATTTAGATTTATATTTGATTCATTGGCCTATGGCTTATAAGGTATAGAAATCGGTTGAATTCTAATTAGAAATCTTATCAGTAATGATAAGTCTAAAATTGAATTGCTTTCTAAATAAAAGAAGTCAAAAGCTAATTAATTTGATAAAATTTATCACGAAAATAATTGGATTTTCTTATTTTTTTAATTCAAGGAAGATGGTGCTTTATTTCCAACTGATGAAAAAGGTAAAATCCAGTTTAGTGATGTTGATTATATTGAAACATGGCAAGTTATGGAAAAGTTAGTTGAAAAGAATTTAACTAAATCTATCGGTTTATCGAATTTTAATAAAAAACAAATCGAACGTGTCTTGAATATTGCCAAAATAAAACCAGTTATGTTACAAGTAATTATATTTTAAATAATTGTATTGGGAGGAAATAATTACGTATCAATTTCCAGATTGAATGTCATCCGTATTTGAATCAAAAACGTCTTATTGAATTTTGCAAATTGAAAAATATAAAAGTAACAGCATATAGTCCATTAGGTTCACCAGATCGTCCATGGGCAAAGCCTGGTGATCCACAATTATTAGATGATCCAAAAATTAAAGAGATTTCAATGAAATATAGAAAAACACCAGCACAAATTCTAATACGTTATCAAATACAACGAGATGTTATTACAATACCGAAATCGGTTACAAAACAACGTATACAAGAGAATTTTAATGTATTTGATTTTCAATTAACAAAAGATGATATGGCATATTTAGATAGTTTCGATTGTAATGGAAGATTTGTTCTATTAGCAGCGTATGATTATTATTATTATTATTTTGATAATTATCATGATTGTTTTTGTGATTTATTTACATTTTTAGGGCCTTGGGACATCCGCATCATCCATTTGAGAATGACGAATATTAAAAAAAAAAACTTCCTAATATCGATTCAAGGTTGAATAATTTACATAATACCGAATAAAATCAATTTTCGGATGTGGATTCAATTTTTTTTTTTTTATCAATTCATAAAATTATCCATGGAAAATTCCTACAATTCCTTCTACTATCATTTTTTTAAAATCAAATTATCGAATACAATTTGTTTGAATTTCTAATGCTAAACATGCGCAAAGTATCTAAGCAGGTTGCTTGGCTACATCTATATAAATCAACTTAATAACCTTCAATGGAATCATTAGCGTTTCATTTGTCGATTGGGTTAGAACAAAAAAAAAAGCGCTTACGTGTTTCTATATTCAAAAGTAAAAATGGGTAAAGTTCCAACTGTTAAATTCAATAATGGCGTTGAATTCCCTGTCTTTGGTTTGGGTACATGGAAGGTAAGAAATTCATTCAACATTCAATTTATTATTTTACATAGAAAATAGAAATAATAATTCGAGGGCTTTTTTTTTGAAAAATTTACTCTAATCGCAGAGAACAATTGCGAGTTCTGTATTCAAATATTTACCTTATTTAGGACAGTTTTAGAACAAAATATTTTTAATCCAATTAAGGACTTCCTGATTTTCTCTTATCCTGTTATCGTTGGTTAAATAGTAGTTGTAGCCTTGTTAATTTTGTTTTTTAAACATGGTATTGATGTTTTGAAAGAAATTTTCATTGGACAATAATCAAAAGACTAGAAAATTCTAAAACCGGTACATCATTTTTCTCATGATTATAGAGATTGAATTCGAATTATTTTCTTATAAATTCGTATATGGAAGATTTTAAATTTATTTACAAGTTAAATTATCAATTACGTTTGGTCGAAATCGAAATTATAGAAAGAACACAAACACCTTATTGTCATTATTTATTGATTTCTTATCACCAATGTATTTTATAATTTTTTTAATTGTTGGAAATTCACGATATTCAAATAATTTATTTGGTATATGTTTTTCATTTAACAATATTAGAGAATTATTTCATTTTATCAGTTGAATGGAAGAATATTGAATTGTCGGTTCTCTGATGATAGAAATGATAAAAAAAAATGTGCAGATGTTCTATTAACTGTATTTTTCCATTATTTTTTGTTTTCAAAACGACTATAGATATGGTGTACGATTATATAATGCACTTGAAAAATTTGGTGATTTCAAAATTGTTGAGTGTAAATAAAATTTTTGTTTAGTAATGCAACTGATAAGATCTCATAGTCAAAAAAAATTTCCAATAATAAATTTTGATTAATAAAATTTTTCTCAATTTTATTTCTAGTCTAAACCGGGTGAAGTAACTCAAGCTGTAAAAGATGCAATCGATTTAGGTTATCGTCATATCGATTGTGCCCATGTTTATGGTAATGAAAAAGAAGTTGGTGCTGCTATTAAAGCTAAAATCAATGAAGGTGTTGTTAAACGTGAAGATCTATTTATAACAAGTAAATTATGGAATACTTATCATAGACCGGACGCTGTTGAATCAGCTTTAAAAGTTACACTTGCCAATTTAGGTCTTAATTATCTTGATTTATATTTGATCCATTGGCCTTTTGGTTTAAAAGTATATATATATTGTATAAATTTGATTGATTATGATTTAAATTATTGAATTTTGGATTATTCTTAGGATGGTGATGATCTATTTCCAGTTGATGGATCTGGAAAAACACTATTCAGCAATGTTGATTATGTTGATACATGGAAAGCAATGGAAGCCGTTTATAAAAAAGGCTTAACAAGAGCAATTGGTGTATCGAATTTTAATAAAAAACAACTTGATCGTTTACTTGAAAATTGTACAGTTGTACCTGTAACAAATCAAGTTGAATGTCATCCATATTTAACGCAATTGAAATTGAGCAATTATTGTAAATCGAAAAATATCGTTATAACAGCTTATAGTCCATTGGGTTCACCGGATCGTCCATGGGCAAAACCTGGTGATCCACAATTATTAGATGATCCGAAATTGAAGAAAATCGCTGAAAAATACAACAAAACACCAGCACAAGTTGTATTGAAATGGAATGTACAAAGAGGTCATATTACGATACCGAAATCAGTTACTAAATCGCGTATTGAACAAAATTTCAATATATGGGATTTCGAATTAACTCAAGATGATATGGATTTGATTAATAGTTTTGATTGTAATGGAAGAATTTGTCCTTATGTTGAGTAAGTTTTATATCTAGTCGATTTATTGATTTTATTAATTGTGAATTATTTCTAGCGCTGTTGATCATGTTTATTATCCGTTCCATGATGAGTATTGAAAATTTAATTGGAAAGATCCATAAATAAAGCCTAGTTTCGCACGAATGCTTGAAAGCAATTGTTTCATTTCTCATGATCCTCAACCCTACAAACATTTGACAAAATAATCAATTAAAATTGATGAATATACTCGAGTATTTACGATAATTATAGCTATAAACTTGATTGGTTACAAATTATCAGATGGAAAACACAAAGGTGATTCTATCGGATGATTCATAGAAAAGTAATTTCGGATTTTAATTTTTTATACACAACTGATTTCTATACATTCAATAATCCACATAATATAAATAAATAAAAATCAATTATAACAAAATTTGATTATTCAAAGAAATTGCAAATTATTTTGTATTGTGCGATTTTCTTCTAATAAATTGCATTTAAAAATTTCCCAACATTAAAAAAAAACCGAAATAAATAAAGGAATGTTCAGCACAAGAAAATAACTTGCACTCTCTTCTGAACAATCAACAAAAACGATTAAAAAGCCTTTCCAAAATCATATGTTTTATTCATCACATTCAGGTATTGTTGGCGGTATTGATAATGCTGTATTTGTAAATATTGGATAAGCTGGTGGTGGTATATTTGGCGTATTTATTTGGTCTTGTACTGAACAATCACTATCATTATTATTATTTGATGTACGTGATAATTGTTCAGCATCTTCGAATGCTTCATCATCTGAATTGTGATTCGATTCTAAATCGCCTTTTAAACGATTCTCTAAACTCATCAATTTCATTTGAAAATAACGTTTTTCTTCGTTCAAACAAGCTAAATCTTTTTCTTGTTCAGCAATTACTTGTTTCAAATCGGATATTTTATTTAAATCTTCTTGTCTGGATTCACGACGCTCATAACGCAACCGGACCTCTTCAAATCTTAACAAAATCATCAATTATTGACCAGTAGTGTGAATTATAATTATATAATACTTACAATTTTGTTAAACATTGGCATTTTCTTTGCAGATGATCGATTGTTTCTTGATTTTGTTTATGCAATTTCAGTAATTTCAATCGAGAAGTTACAGTTTCGTTCTCTTGTTCTTCATGGAGTTTATTAATCGTTTCTTGTAGACCTCTGAATTCATAGGAAAAGGAACAGAAATAATTTTTAGGGAAACCACACAGGAAAATCATGCAAATTTCATAAATTAATTACAATTAGAAAAACAAAAATAGAAGAAAAACTATTGATATAAATTTTGTAATAATAGTAACATTGAAATAATGATAAATATTGAGGATTCAATGATCGATGAAGATAGAAAATAGGAAATTAAAGGAAAAATTAAGATCGATAAGGTCGATGACGGTAATTTTTTTGTAACACAGCTACGAAAGGACAAGAAACAAGTTTATTAGAATTGTTAAAAAGGATTTCCTACATTCTAAGTTTTATTATTATTATTATTATTATTATTATTATTATTATTGAAGACAGGTAATGATAATATGATTGAGAAAAGTTACCTGATTTTCTGGTCAGTTTCGCGTTTCGTTTTTGCCATTTGTTCGTTTTGTTGGGCAATTTCTTGATTTAAAACTTGTATACCACCTTCTAATGTATCAACATTATTTTGTAAATCATCAATTGATGAATCTTTACTTGTCAATTCATTTTTTAAACTATCTATAGTTTTCAATAATTCAATTTCTCTAGATTCATGTGATTTTTGTTGTTGATAGAATTGTTCTTCTAATAATTTATATTTTGATATATATTCGTCTTCGACTAATTGGACGGCATCGCTTTTTTGACGAATCAAATTCTCCCATTGGGCATCTGGAAGCATTTGTTGTTGGAAATCGAAAATATAGATAAACAATTCGCAAAGATTTCAGGACTGGATTTTGGACTTTTATCCATCAAAATAATCTAACAGCCGGCTCAAGAAATTTGGGAACCGACAGTTGGGAACACAACGGAAAGGTGCACTGAGGATTTGCCCGGTGTACTGGACTGTGCCTAGTGTCTCTTGATGCTGCACAAGTCGTTACAATGAAGCCCCTATGGGCTGGGACGACGGGTGCAGCAAGAAAAAGCTGATGGCAGTCGCAATGGGAGTCCTTTGAAGATGAAGACTAGGAGTCTATAGGGCAGGTGAATGGTTACTTGACCCAAATAATATCAGATCCTACCAACTACTGAGCTCCGATCGTACATGCACAAGATTGATTGAGCTGAAGACAAGAAGTACATCTATTGTAAGAAAGAAAATACAGACTCAAGCGAAAACTGGGTCTATTCTGAGAAGGAAGGCGGAAGATGGCAGAGTGTCATTGGGACGACCTGATATAATCTGGGGATTCTTGTTCACGAAGATGAGCTCATGACAACAGAGAGCCAGTTGTGCCTTAGGAACACATGTAAACACAGAGACAAAACACTTAAGGCCGTGTTTCACTATGTTGGGTGGGGAAGGATCCATGATGTAAGAAAATACAAGAAAAAATCTCGACCTGGAATGATTGTAGTTAAAATTGATTCTACAGTTAAAAATTTCAAAATAATTGTCGACAAAAAAAAAATTGGGAAATCCAAACGACCCAGAAATTCATATGGTGTCCCTGAATTTTATTTTTAGAATGTCACGAACGATTCCAATTGCGAAAATTATTGTGAAAGCCAATAATTCACTTGAACTCTATCTAACAAGTTGGAAAAAAATTTCATTTGCTTGAAGTTAGATTTAAGTTTCTTTAACGAACAAATCTCCAAATTCAAATTTTTTAGTGATTAACTCATCGAGATAGGGGGGGGGATGAAGATGCCCTTACCTAGTTCAGACCGGTGTTGTGCAATCAACGATTCGATTTTCTGTTGTGACTCTCTCTCCATTTGTTCTTTAACTAAATCCAATGATGTTTTGAGTGAAGTGACCTGACTCTGCCAACTATCTTCAATTTCTTTAATTCTCTTCTCATTCTCTTCATTTATCCGTTCTAAATAAAATACAGATAATAATAATAACGAAAACATTTATTGAATCTAATCGCGATGAAAATCGTTTCGTAAATGCGTCTCTATTATAAAATCTATTTTTGTTTTGTTTCGTATAAAAATTAGAAATTAAAATAGAAAATCGAGAATTATCGAAATATTTCTAAAATTTCTTACCCAATTCATCATCATGTTCTTGAACTAATTTCTCAAATCGTTCATGATGGGTCATATCGATTTTGTCCATTAATCGCCGCAATTCCATTATATCCCGATCTTTATTCGTTTGAGTTTGCATCATTTCCTCTCTATAATAATCATCTTTTTCTTTTAATGCTATTTTCAACGCATCTATCTGGAAATATGTCGAATACAAATTAGTTAATATAACAGTATATTGTATGACTGGAGAGGGAGCGTGACGATTTCTACCCCAGAGAAAGCAGCGACTGTCTGAGCCAAAACGAGGGCTGGAATCTTGTTTCAACCGAAGTTACACCCTATATTTTTCATATCATATTTATTTAGAGGCCCCTAGCAGATATTAGAGTAGTTGTTGCTACCACTGGCAACGGTTATATTACTACGACTGGCAATGCAAAGTAGAAGAAATGAAAAAATATTTTGTACCTCTTTGATGTAATCTTTCAATTTCATCTCCCATTCTTGTTTATATTTCGAAAATTCCTCATCTTTTTCTCGACGTACGGTTACTATAGCGAAATGTTTCTCTTCATTATGGATTTGTTCTAATTCATTCTTCAATCGTCCACATTCATTCAATAAACGTTCTTCCCAATACATAGCGATTTCTGTACGTTTCTGATGTAAAGTCTGTTTTAAAATTCGTTCTTTATCAACAATTTCTTGATGATGTTTCAATTGCATATGTTGTAAATTCTCTTTTTCGATTTGTATTAAATTCCGTAAACGTTTCGCTTCATTTTTCAAACTTTCCTCAGCTAATTTCATTTGTTCATGTTGTTCCACCAATTCCTTCAGAGCTTTCTCTTGATCAACAGTTAAATCTTTCAATTTCTCTATTTCTAACTCATACGATTTTGCTGTATGGATTTGTGTCATCATTTCTTCAGCTTCTTTCATTTTCAATTCAGCTTCTTTATAAGCGTCTTGTAGACGTTGTTCAATCATACGATCTTTATCTTCTAGACGTTTCTTGCATGATTGTTGAACTTCACGTAATTTCCATTCGAAATCGTCTAATAGTTGTTGTTCTTTTACAATATTTATTGTACGTAATCTTTCAAAATCGGTTTTCCATTTATTTTCGATTTCTTGTTTTTGTTGTTGAGCTTGCTCTAAAACTTCCGCTACTTTACGTTTCTCCTCTTCACGTTCTGCTAATAATATAGATTCTTGTTTTTCCAATTGTTGTTTTTCTTTTTTCAAAATTTCCAATTCATTCTCCAAATTTTCAATTTTTATTTTCAAATCTTTAATTGTTTGCTCCAATTCGGCTATTTTTTCATTAGTTACACTCTCATATTTTTGATAATCAACTAGAATTACAATAAAAATTATAAGCTTCTCATTTTGGAACTATGGTGTTTTATTACCTGATTTCTCATTAAGTTCTGTTTCTAATTGATGGTTTTTATGGCGATATTCGAACAAATCGTTCTCTAAATGCTTAATTTTTTGACGTACACTCTCACATTCTTTATAAGCAGCTTGCAGTTCAGTTTCCAAACCTTCAACAAAATATAAAATTCTATAATTCTTCAATGTCTCAACTAAAATCTAAACTCACGATCCATTCCGGCAGATTTAACAAAAACATCTCGTTGAAGTTCTTCCATTTGAAAACGTAATTTATTCGCTTCAGCATCACGTATCGATAATTGTTTTGATAAATCGTTTAATTGACTTTGAAATTTGGCTTCTTGATTAATCAGGTTTTTCCTAAAAAGAAAAGAAAATCAGAATCAAAGAAAATTAACCCTCAAGATTTTTCTACAGCAAACTTAATTAATACATCGTTGCTACTTTTGGCAGGATCTGTGACGCACATCCTAGACGCCTGGTCGATGCAGTTGGTGTAAATAAAAGTATGGTCATTTGTTCACAACACAAACAAAGATCGAGTGAACCAATCTTATTAAGCTTACTTGCCATTCCTTGTTAATTATATAATAAAAATAATCCCAAACTGAACTGTACATATTGGATGAGCTACTGAGTAGTGAAAGGCATTTCCTGCTACGCCGCCACCCTATCACCCAGAGTTTAATTCAATTGAGTTAGTGTGAAGTGAAGTAAAAACTTGGGTTGGATCGCGAAAATTCATTTTCACTCTCTCTGACGTGAAAGTATTATAAAAGTACCACAGAATGAACGACCGTATGTGACCACATTGAGAAAGTGAAGGTTGTATTAATGAAGAATGAGCATCTCGTACATGCGGCCTACAAGAAGTTATATATAACGACCACTGCTAGTCACAATGGAGCAAACGGCTTTCCCGAAATTAGTGAGCCAAAAGATCTTGACGGTAGTGGGCGGGGGACTCTAAGCGGGATCCAGCCTTTTGATAGTAACTTAGACTGAAGTATAACAGTAATTACTTTTTTACAATTTCTTCTTGATTTAAGTACAGTCGCTATCATATAATTGATATGACAATAATTTGAGTAGACAGCTATTATAGAAAAGTTACTACAATTCGCAGTATAGTTAGCGATGCGTCACAAATTTTGCTCATGTAAGCAACGATGTACATTTGAGTTGACTTAATCTATAGAATATCAAAAATTGGTTATTTGAAATAAACTGTAAATTTCAATGATAGATATCCCATTCTCGCAAAATATTCGGCAATTTATTGTGAAACTTGAAAATAATAATTTCAGTAAAGATATTGTTTTTTGTTTCGAAAATAGGCCAATAATTTATTTATATAACAATAAAAGTTGCAACTGTTTTATTTTTTATATTGAATTAATGGAATTTTTATAATCAGAAGCATTACGTTAAATTAGTTAGAACTTCGATAAAGATATGAATTTTAAGTTGTATTACTATGATTATTAACTATAAGAGAAAACAGAGAGTTATCGTGACTACTTTAAATAATATTTCTAAAATTAACGTAACAAGTGGGCGAATATAGGCGTCGAATCATATTTTTCGCGTCAAATATTTTTAAAAATAAGCTAATATTATCAATTTTAAAATTACGTACGTCTTATCTGTATTAATATTAGTATCACTTCCGTTTAATAACGATGGAGTTGTTGTTACAGTCTCAATTAAAGCTCCAGTAGAACCGGATTGTTGTAATTTATTATCACGGATTTTATTAATTTTTTGTTGATAATCAGCTGAATGTTGTCGTTCGTAGATTTCTTGTTTTTTACAAATTTTCTTAATTTCAAAATTCGGACTATTTGGTGGTGTATTCGAATTTTCACGTTTAGTAGCCGCCAATGGTATACTAGGTGTAATAGCTGTTGTACCATGACCGCACGGTTTAACACCCGAACGATTTTCAATCTTTCTAACAACATTAGCATAAGATGATATCGGTACTATAGGTACACTTTTATTATTATTGTCATTATCACTAATCATTTCGTTGATCGTTGGTTTCGTATCGGCTATATTATCGTTGGCAATAGTAGCCACATCACTGGATGGTAGTAGTGCATTTGTTGAATTTTCTGAACATTCCAATTTCGTTGGCAAACTATTAGCGACACTACTATCACCTGGTGTTGAATTATTTTTACACATATTTTTCGTTTCGAATTGTAATGGTACGGAATCTTTATTCCTTTTTGTTTCAGACTCTTTTTTCGATTTTCGGAAAAAACTAAACATTCTATTAGAATATTTATTATTAAAACAGATATTTTAATAATTAACACAACTGTACATAATTATAAATCTAATAGATTGATGAAAACTAAAATTTCATAATAAATTTTTATTTTCGTTAAAACACATAAAAATCTATTTAGTATTTCAAGTTGTAAGTATCGCGTGCCGCTTTCATTAATAATAATGTGAATATTGGAATACGGCGAGGACTGATATATTTTCAAAAACATGAAAAAAAAATATATGCTGAAGTGTCTGAAATAAATTGGTGGGGAGATCTGGAAATAGAGTAACAAAAAATATATAAGCTAAAGTAAAAGAAATATGAAAGAGGAAAAAGTATTGAAGATTTATATAGATTCTATAATAATAGAATAGAATGACCTTGCTAGTGGTAAAATATAATCATGTAGACAATGAGAGGTAAATTACCTCAAAGATTGACGAAATTTTTTGAGAACAATCCATTTTTGAATACTCATCATAGTAGTAATTTATTTTTTTAACAAGATTTTCGATACTTTCATGATTTGAAACTATTTCGAGTTCATTATCATGAAAGTAAAATAAAAATAGACAAGTGGAAAGCTTTTTTTTTTGGATGGAGCCAGTCGCAAGTAGAGACTAGTCGCAATGACATTCACGGGATCTCTAAAATAAAATAAATAAAAAGTTAGATTGTAATTTTCCAATTTCAAAGAAATGTCAACTTCTAATGAAAAATGCCTACCAACAACATAAACACCAACTTGATGAAAATATATTCGATAACGCTACAAGGAGTTTTCGGCGGGCCGAATATTCACAGAAGATGAGCCTAGCAAACAGCAACAGCACATATTAACCGTCGAACAAAATAAGAAACGAATCGACATTCCTAGAGAAAATATTGAATATATTACAAGATTTTTGTCTTGATTCGTGGCATTGTTTCTTCATTTTGATCCTGAGTCTAAACAACAATCGATAACTCGGAAACGACCGCCTTCACAGACACTGAAGAAATTTGAAGTCGCAAACTCCGCACAAAAGGTAATACCGTCCATTTCGTAAGATTCCGAAGTAACAGTTACAGCGGTAAAGGGAGTTGATATCCTGGGCTTTTACTACGCTGTCCAAATAAGGAGATTCACCAGGACAGTGCAGCCGCCATTAAATTTAAAGTTTCGTTATAGTTACCATCCGACAAACGATTTTCAAACTGCTTGCACACTCATTTTATCCTCTAGCTCTAGCTCTCAGTGGCTTCTATATTTTTTCCCGGCTCAAAGAGCAGTTTATGGGCAAGACAATCGAGGGAAATAACGAGGTAATGGCCGCTGTAGTAGCATTTTGGGGACGAAAGACTTAGAGAAGTGGAAACTTTTTTCAAAAGAAACTCGTGCTTTCGAGAAGAGATGTGTGAAGTTTATAGATTTGTTAGCCGGCGATTATCTCTTCATTTCAAAAGCGACCTCTAACTAAACTATAGTTTCCTTCTGAGAACTGAGGAATCGAAGAGACCTGATTTGATATGAGCCTATATAGGTATCTGCCTTTTTTTTACAGAATTACGAATATTCTACTTCAAGAAATAACAATTGGAAGAGTGTTTCAGCATCTATAGACAATCTCTGAAATTTTGATTATCTCGGATTTATATTTGTATTGTGATGGAAATAATTTTGGAAAAGAACAAATAAACAGGAAATGCGTCATTTAGGGAATCCTATTTTTGATTTTTCTATATCAAGCAACCAACTTCACGTATTTCATAAATATTTTATCATTTATTTATTTATTAATTGATATTTAATGTTATCGCTAAAAGTTCAATATAAAATTATCTTTTTTAAAACATAATAATGAGGATTCCCCTTTTTCACTAGCAAGGGGAATTTCATAAAAAATAAAAACTCAAACTATATAAATGATTCCTCAAAATTAAATTTGCATAGTACCAAAGCAACGACAGCAAAAATTAATAATGAAAGCTACATTGGTGATTCTGTTAATTGCAACTATTTGCATATCGACCATTTTCACTATACCGTTAGTAGAAGAAAATGATTTTGGTAATTATAATCATTTTATCATCATTTCGAAATATTAATCTATTAATTTGAGAAAAAAGTAGAACCGCAAGCTGTAGAAATTCGCGAACGAAGAGCATTTTTCTGTAATCCAGCATTATGTCGGAGAGATTGTCGTTTACAAGGCCGTCGAGGTGGTGCATGTTTCCAAGATGAATGTAGTTGTAGTTAATTTATTCAACAATTGTTTATAATTGAAATCAAAAAAAAAATAAACATCCAAAATAATGTACAGTTTGTTGTCGTCAATAAAAATATCAGAACCATTGTAGGAATTTTGTTTGCAAAATAGTTTCGATCAACAATACAAATAGAGGTCAGTTGATAAAATTAATTCGCAACGAAACAAAAAACGCGTTTTGCATTTTGTATGTTTATAATTATGTGGTAACGACCTCTATAGGGTTTGCGTCTTAGCAATCGGCCTTATAAATTTTCCAACAAAGAAAAGACTGGTGATTGTCTTAATGTTTGTTTTTTTTTCCTTTTTGATTTATTTTTTGGCAGTGATGTTAAAAATGAAAATCTATTTCTAGCTTCGGTCAACGACAGATATTGCATTTGTATACTTAACTGCAAGTGTACTAATTCTCTTGTAAAATTGTTCCGTACATCTTTCATTTTGTTCTGACCTAAATTCAAATATTTATAATTGGGTTCAAATAATATTTATGTAATTTTTAATGGAAAAATAACAATTTAGATTTCCTAAAATATTTGTAAAATGTGTTGCATATAGGCTTTGTAATTTTTACAATTTTCCACAAAAAATTATTGGCAACATTTAAATTTAAACAAATTGCTAATTAATACGAACATAAATTCTACTCTACTCAATTAAATTAGGTGTTTTGGCAATCGAAACTGAACAGATGGACGGAAATTATTTATCGGACAAATAGAGAAAGAAAAAAAAAGACTTACCAATATCCGAAAAAATTGGAAATTTGCGAACAATCAGCATCGACATTATTTGTTGAATTATCTAAATCGCTAATTCCAGTAAAAATTCCAGTATCACTAGATTCCGTTGATGTACCTTCACTAACAAAATCATCATCATCATCATCTAAATTAGCATCTTTATCATCATGGCCACTCATTTTATCAAAAATCTTTTTCACAAAACTCATATTTTTCAAATTAAACAATTTTTTATCATTTATTATATAAAAAAATAAAGAACATGTTTTTTTTTTCGATTTAATTGGGATACAAAACGTACATATTTCGATGCTATCTGTAACTCGTCTTTGGCACTTCAATAGTGCTATGGCTATCCTACTATATTGAAAGCATACCAAGCATGCGGGCCTTGGACGCGGTCGACGTTTAGTGCCAGTTTTGTTGCTGTCACACTATATAGTTAGAATTTTCTATATTGTTATAAATACATTTACCATCTGACATATAAATTAAACAATGTAGAAATTCCAGATAAAAAACCTAATAACGATTTCTCTTTGTAATTAATTCACAATCAAGGAATATTATTCGATTAAAGAAAAAAATTACATTATTTTGTAGAAATTATTTTTAAGTTTCATTAAATCGACCACTTACATAGTGCCAAGTTATTTTTGTAACGAATACGTACAATATTCGAGAATTATCATTAAATTTACTAGATCGTATATGGAAATTCTCACGAAATTTATTTTTAACACCAAACAACGTATTTGTTGTCTTATTTGTTCTCTTACCATAATAAGATAAAATAATTATTGACATCAATTGTAAATATATCAATATATAGTGAATCGAATGCAACTTGGTCGATTCAAATTGTATTGTAATTCGAAAATTGAGTTATAGAGACAAATTCATGTTCAGTCGAGAGTGAGGCCTCCTTGATTCTTCCCATGTTTCAAAGCATTATTTCGTTCTTTGGCTAGAAAAACCTAGTAATACGTTGACTATGTCAAGATGGAAATTTTTAGAGCTTATCTGGTTTTTGCTCCGATCAACTGGACGATTTTGATCATATTTTTTATGGTGATGAACAGAATTGATCTTGGTCTTAGTTTTGCGAAAAAGCAAGACCAATAGTATACTTGAAATAGGAGGACCCAGACTAAGCCCAAATGGATAAGACCAACATCAAGTATGCAAGATTAAAATCGAATACGCAAAATGGAAGGAATTCTTTGCTGCAATCTATCGCTTGTAGTATTATCAGATCAGTATTGGTCTGCCAAAAAACTAACCAATTTCGAGACTAAGACTAAATACGCAAGATCTGGATTGAATACACAGGACCAACATCAAGACTTCCACTCTTGGTCTTTGCTCATCACTCATTTTTCAGAACTGACAATGAGAACTGAAGGATGAAAGAACTTTTGAGCCTTTGACTTCCTGAAACTGTATTTTGATTAAATTTTTTCACTATCCGAAATAAAAATAATAATGATAAGACAATTATAGATACAATTATTGCGATTTATTTTATCAAGATCAAGATAACGAATTTCTATAGACGGAAGTGCAGAATTTTTAGAAGCTATTTACATGTACCAATTTTTAAATATTTATTTAGGAAAAAAAACATTGAACGCCCACAAATATTTTATTTTCGGTATCAAAATTCTAAAAAATCCAAGTTCATGTTAATATAGCGCAACAATATGTTGAGAAAAAAATCGAATTTTTTCTAGAATTGATATAAATACTATACTTATAGTGTAATTTCATTTATTGGATCAAAAATAAAATGGTCGACAAAAAAAATTCGTTGATCTTTATCACGATCAAGTAGCAATGAGATTGTTTTTTATTTTCGATTTTGTTTAATAAAAAATTACGTAGATAGCTTGGTAAATCTTGTTACATAGCAATAACAATTAAAACAAAATTTTATTGATTCCTAACAAATCAAAAAACAAACTTGACAATTATAATATTCTATTATTAAAAATTGTGAACAATACCATAAACAATTCATTAAAATGGAAGAAGAAAAATCGAAAAAATTCTTTTATAAACAACCAATTTTATGTCCATGGATCAGCTCGCAGCCTTATCATTCGCCGCTATTGAATAAAAATAGAAATTCAACAGAAACTGATCCATCATCAACCAACCATTTCCTCAATAATCCACGGGTAATTGTTCAATTTGAAATTTGGAATTTTTAAAAAATTATTTTTATTTTAGATCAACAAAGAAACATCATTGAATATATCTAGAACGCATTTTTTCTATTTTTTACGTTTAATGCAATTATTCCCCGATATACATCCAGCTACATTACATACAGTCGTCAATTTATGTAAAAATGATTTTGTATGTGCTGTTGATAAATTATTGGATGCGAAACGCTACAAAATTCTATGCGATAAAACAAATTTGGTACAGAAATCGGTTATTAATCGAAATAATAATAATAATAACAACAACAATAATAATAACAATAACAAATGTTGTTCTACATCGTTACAAAATAATGCAAAGAATTTATTCAATCAAAAAACCAAAGCTTGCGAGAATGGAGAAGCTCCTGGAGAGGAGCAGAATACACCAAAAGATACTTTGTAATTTTAGGTTTTGTTTTTTTTTTCTTAGGATTTTTATAATAAAAATTCTAATTTAGTTTTTCATTAAAACAATATTAATTGAATTTATTATAATTGTTTATTTGACTCTTTTTTTTATGCTAGTTTTTCGAGAATACTTTTTTTTTTTGACAATTTTACGAGGGGTGATCCAAAAGTAATGATATTAGATGTTTATTAGTCCACCAACATTAGTCTACTTTCAAAATGCGACCATCACTTTACTATCGCCTTCAAATTCCTTGCTTTAGAACTACTCCTTAAACCGGAGAAAGAGATAGAAGGCACTAGGAGAAAGATCAGGAGGAAAGGATGGATGATCAGATAATTTAAAACACACTTCCCAATATCGGCTTTGTGTGCCGATGCGTTATGCTGGTTGAAGTGCACTCCAGCTCCGAACTCAACTCGCCTTTTTTCATGCTTCCCGCAATATTTTCATTTGGTCAGCGTAATAAGAGCTTCTAATAGTACCTCATTTTCCAAGTAGTCGAAATTCTAAAAATATGGACGCCATAAACTTTAGCGAGAAGCTTGCGACTTTGAATTTTTTCGGTGAAGAGATTCATCAATTTTTTTTAGTGTTAGGATCGAAATTATTACAAATCGTGTCAAAAATATACCGGATCAGACTAGAAATACCCAAGATTTGCACTTGATACCCGGTTAGCATTCTGGGTGCAGACACCTCGTGTGAAAGTCGTCGCTGCGAGTTCCCTGAATATTGGACGTATGCGATCCCAGTAAATTGAGTTAAATGTCTGATGGCCACTGTAGGGTTTCGACTTTTTTCCCATGTTCGCCGGCTTGGGAAGTGGAGGGTCGTCTTTAGCGATCCTCGTCTGTTGTAAATATTCTACTTGAAATCCCCACACCAACGTCCGACTGTAGAATATGGAGGCGCACAGTTGACATGTACCTCTTTGGTATGTACTTTTCTCATGCAAAGTTAACTGATGACGTCTCTCACTTCGTTTCTCTCTATTTTCATGTTCACTCTGTGAGTGTTCGTATTCGAATGAATTTAGTTCCGAATATAAGTAGTAAGGGTTGAAGCTTGCTGCCCTATTTTTTTTTTCGAAGATTTATGTGATTACTACAAAAATCCGATTCCTATTACTTTTGGATCAGCCCTCGTAGGTGTCGTTAACTATTTGTTGGCCAAATTATGATTATTTAGAATTTGATGTTCTCTAATATTGGGTAAAGTTCAGATTCAGACAGATAACGGATAATAATCACTACAAAAATGCACAACTCAAGTAGAGAAACCAATCTCTAACGTTATGGTAAAGCATATGTTCTGTTCTTTAAAGACGTAAGTCGAAATATTAGTATGCTCAATGCTTAAAAGTGTTGAGGAATTGCCTCGTGAATAGATTCTATTCATTAAATACTCAATCAAGAATTCTTGCATTATGCTTCAATGCTCTTTATTATAGGTAGATGGATCAAGCATACTTTTTACACTATTTTGAGGCTTATGGTAAGCATGTAACAACCAATTTCATGATTCATGTAAATTTTTTCAAGCTTATTAGTGGAGATATGGAAAGCTTAGTAATCATAATTTGGGATTTGAATGCCAAAAATTTGGACTAAAATCTATAATCTGGATGGAAGGTGATTCAATAAATAAAACACCGATATAATTATCTATAATTTCATTTTTTTGAATTTGAAATTTTCTAACAATTAAGATGCCCCTGAGTAGATAGATTAAGAATCAATTCTTCCATTTATCAAGATAACAAACCTAGCACTTCAAAATCAGGTAGATTAGGTACAGTTTTTCTGAAATCTTCAACTGTACAAGCATAAGAATAACCAACTTCAATATTATGAGCATCGATATTAACCCAATTGATATTCTCTAATATATCGTTACAATATATGCTATCTTCGATATTATTTTGTTGATAAGGATTATTAATACCGATTAGAACAATACCTAATTTATTTACTGGTTCATAGACGATTTTCCAGTAAATTTTCGGAACTGGTATACCTTTACTCGTGCCATTTATATACAGAAATAATTCAACTTCTTCACCAGTTTTTTCATGCGGTAAGGTTGCTATTCCATACGTTCCTGTATAAACAATCAACTCTAGTTCATTATTTTGGGCGTATAAACGTACATCAGCTTCGATACTCTCCCAATTGCCACCATTGAAACTTTGCCATTGTGGTGCTACATTGACATAATGGAATGTAGATCGTTGTTGTGGACCATAAACAAAATCAGCTTTTGCTGTTAGATGACCTCTAGCCAAATAGTAATCGTTGCTGTTTTTAATGTATTTGGTTGAATTTAGAGGTAATCCAAGTAATTTATTAATTGTTTGACGTTGAATTCTACGCGTATACAAATAATTAACACTACCGCCAACATTATAGAAATTATCATCAACAAAACTTGGTCGAACAACGCCAGATTCATGATGACCAATTGATTTTGTTAAATGATAATACGAATATAGTGCGTTCTGTTGTTTCGGATCAAAACAAACCGTTATTAAACGTACATTTTTTCTACCTAATTGAAAACCAATTCCAATTTCGCGACTATTTGCCAATTCACATGACTGTCCAGTATATTTAGTTGTACCGGAAATATTTTTTGCACAACTCAAATTTTTGAAATCGACTATATCTTTTTTATTAATTAGAAATGTAGTTCCGGAAATACAAGTCGCTTTGATAGACGATTTGTTATTGGCAATTAAATGATTACCAGGACATGAAATTATGATGGTAGCATTTTTATTTAAATTGATATGGCCAGCTTTTGGTTCTGGATAGATGAATTGATGATTGGTAGATGTTACAATAATTGGTTCTGGATCAAGAGTGGATATTTTAATTTGACAACCTATAGAGAGGAAAAATTTTGGTAGATAATTTTTTTAAGAAATTAATGTAAATTTACCGGTTCTTGTTGGTAGTGGAGAACATGATATGCTCGCTAATAATGCCAAAAACACAATTAATGGACTCATTTTTGTACGATTCACTGATTTTAGTCACTTTCGTCTTTATATATCTAATACAGCGATCAGCTGATTATATTGATTGATAATCAGATAATCAAATGGCATACTTGAGAAAGTGGATTTTTTTTTACGATTTTATTATAAGTACTGCAAAAACTATTATTATTCTAATTTTCTAGATTATTTGAAACAAATAGATTTCCTATAAGTATATTGTTTAAATTAGGAATTATAAGGAATTCCAGTCACCACGATCGTTCGAAACAATTAAAATACAGTTACACAACAGAATTACAACTTTTATGGTTTTTCTTTTATACAATAGAATTTTTATACAGACTGTCATCAAAATAACGGCAATGGACCAAATTATAAAAACAAATAACATTTGATCATTCATTTGCTCCTTGTTAGTAAAAAAGTCTTGGCTGTTATAATTTTCTCATAAATATAATTGGGGCATTTAACTAATATCTTACAGTATTTTGTTTTGTAAAAACAATGAGTGCATCACTTGAACTTGGTGAGATATAAGCGATGATAGAAGAAGTTTTTTTTTTATAATACTAAAATTCAAAAAATATATAACACAGCCATATAGCTGACTTCTCGAACTTTATAATAAAGTAGAAATATTGCATATATCACTTACAGCTTGTCAGAAACAGTCGATGATAGTTGAAGTAATTTCCGTGAGAATCTTAGTAACGCGAACTTTTTAGATATATTTCCCGATAAATGGTTCTAATATCAAAAAAAAAAATCGAATTGGGGCATTGAGCTGAATCATTAAAATATATAAACTTGTGAAAATACTGAAGATATCATTTATAATTCATCACAGAGAGTCGATGATACTCTGCGTAACATGCCTTTTTGAATATTATTTAATGTAGTCATCGATGACAGCATGTATCATACCAAGTTCAAGTATACTCAAACAATACATAGGTACTTTGTTTGTCTGTATCAGTTAATATCTGATTTAGAAAAAAATATTTCATCATTAGTTTCATTATCTTCTTATTTTTGGAATAGTTTTTTTAATTTGATATCTATGGGAGGTCACATATGAGGCCATTCAAATTTCCCTTTTGTTTCAGAACAATGTTAAAATAATGATAATAGTCATGAATTAATTCAATTCCGCATTGGGCATTTCGATTTTACCAAAAGTGAACGGTGTTGATTCTAGAAGCTGTTAATGACATTACAGCTTACTGCACATATAAGGAGCTGTTAAGTGAAGGGACCAGTCAATTGAAGATTGGATCAAAAATTGGATTGAAAAAATCGAAATTTGAGTAATTTATGCATTTGACTACTGAAGATTTGGAGCAATAGTTGCTATCTGGATCTAGATAAATGGTTTTATGCTCAATCATACATTGAATAAGGCACCAATTCAATTATATATTGTTCATTTTATTTATTTAATTCGAAATTTTATGATAGAAATCACTGAGAACATTGAAAATGAACTTTTCATTAAGATAACAATCCTAACACCTCAAATTGTGGTAAGTGAACTCCAGTTGCTCTGAAGTCGTCAACTGTACAAGCATAACAATAACCAGATGCTGTATTATTATTATCGATTTTAACCCAACCAATACTATTCAATATATCATTACAAATATATAATATATAATATTAGCAATTTAATATGGACGAAAACTGCGAAAGAAAACATTTGATTGATTTTTTAGATAAAAGCGCTGGCGTCTCAAATTTCAAAGTAATCTAAAAATATCACAAATATCACTTACCGTTTGCCAGAAATAGTCGATGATAATTTAAATAATTGCCGTTTAAATACTAATGACATCGTTTTGAATTTATCAGAAAGAGCCGATGATATTATTTTATTTGAATGCAGTCATCAATATCATTCCAAGTTCAAGTATACTTGAACAATACATACTTTGTGTTTATCAATTGTCTGATCTTAAAAAATTATCACCATCAATTCATTTATCGACTTATTTTTGAAATAGTTTCATTTTATATCTATGTAGATTGCATTATAAAATTACTCGAATTGTAATTTTGGCTCAGAACATCTTAAGAATAGGATAATTTCAATCGGAGTACAAAGATTCATGGATTACGTTGTGGTGATGCCTTCAATTCTACATTGTACGACTGGCTCTATACATTGACTCCTGGATCAGATAGCTTTTGTACATAAAGTACATTGCTAGTTTCCGACTTCGAATATTATTTTATCACCTGAATTATAACTACTGATCGGAAATGACGCAGTACGAGTACAGGTTGTTTCGAATTGTCTATGATAACTTTCTATGAAGCATATTATCAACTTGTCTCAAGTAATCTTCAATGCTTCAATGTTCAAACTATTTTTGAAAGTCTTCTATGTAGCATGTTTAAATTTGCCTTGGATTCCTTTTCGATAATCTTCTACGTATCATGCTTCGATAGGCTTTATGTAACATGACGCAAACTATCTTATTGTTAGATACTCTTCTATGAAGCATGCTTCATTTTTTTCAATTTAGGATCTTGCCTTCACATATCTAAATTTCATTTAATCTCTGGTTTTACTCGTTGAATTTTGGCTAATTTCGCTTCTGTTTTATCATGGAATAAAATTCTAAATAATGCAATAATGCAAAATTGATTGGACAAATCGAATTTATTTAGTGCGTTACAATATGAAATAATAGTTATTTTCAATACACAATTACATTGTAACTGTTTTTTTTTCCTTTAATATTATAAAAAGAAAAACTGGAATTATTTAATAAATTCATAATACGTAAAAGTTATACAAATAAACAAAACTAAATTCTAATTTTACAAATTTATTTTATTGATCGCCTATTCGGTTCACTAGCAGTTGGAGGTGGTGGTGGTCCTCTTCTATCAAGTTCCTCTAAATAATTCAAAACCAATTGTGTCCTTTCTGATGGTATATGATCCAAAACAAGATATCTTTTATCATTTTTCAATATATCTTCGATTTCTTGCATGAATCCTTGATTCTCTCTCAATTGTTGTAACGATTTATGTGTAATAAGTTTAGTTTCCTTTAACAAAAAAAAAACAAAAAACAAAAAACAAATAATATTAACAAATGGAATTGAAAAAAATTGTACATTAATTTTTACCTGAAGTAGCTCCTTAAATTGACCTTTAGCAGTTATCATTTTATCTTTGAGATAATCTTTAAATTCCCGTTCACACTAAAAATAGAATCGTTTATTATTTTGCCAATAAAAATACTTTTAGTAAGATTTACCCTTTCACTTGAAGCAAATTTAGTATATCGTGGATCTTCTTTAATAATCCTTTTAATTTCTTTCCATGTACTTGTTAATGTAACTTCCGGTGTTTCATCTAATAATTCACGGAATTTTTCACGTTTCTTCCTCAATAAATGTTCAATATGTTCATTAAATAATTTCTCTTTATCTTCTCTTGATAAACTCTCAGCTAAATCCCAACGATGATCTTTACGTAAAATACGTTTAACTTCACGCCAACTCAATTCAGGATTTCTAACTAAATCAGCTAATAATGCATTAAAATGTTGTATAGCTTCATCACGTTTATGTTGTTCACGTTCTTTATCACGATCTCTCATATGTGTTGCTAATGTTCGTTGTACTTCTTTTTCACGTTCACGTAAACTTGCTTCAACTCTAGCTTGACGATCACGTTCTTTCTGTTCTTGAGCACCACGTTCATCATCTGTCTCTTCAATTTCTTCAACTTCTTCAGTTTCTTTATTTGATACCTCACCATCGTCATCTTTTTTCACTTTTTCTTTGTCCTTTTCTTTC
>JAZBGX010000389.1:0-13577 GCA_037414775.1 Zonitis immaculata
TTATTATTATTGAGAGTATAATTTAACGTTCCTAAACTGTAATTGACAAGTTTGAGATTCGATGAAAAATAAAAAAATATACAGACTGTGATCAATGTACTAATAACTCAAAACTGCTCTACAATAAAAAATTTATTTAATTAGAGTTAGAGTAAAAAACATTACAATGCAATGTCCATCTAAAACGTGTTTACGCATTACAAGCATTACGTTAACATTAACGCTACAACAAATGACCATTTGGTAAATATATTTGATAATATATCTGTAATATTCAGCCCAATACTCCCAAATATCATGTCGATTTCCGACAGTACCTCAAACTGATATATCAGCAGACAGACCCGTTTCGTGGACTTATGCCGCCCGGAGGCAAGACTGTCTCATCGCCCTTTACTCAATAATAGCGTATCATTGATGAGTATTGGAGTACGTGTTGACTCATTTTTAAAGTATCTCTAAATTCAAAATATTTATCGAAAAAAAAGTGATTTGTGCTTGTGCCACCCCTACAATGTGCCGCCCGGCTGCATTGTATCCGTTGTATCCCGGTACGGAACGCGGGCCTGTTAGCAGAGTATTATAAATGCTAAAGTTAACGTTACGTACAATATTTGGAATAATCCATAATTGTTTAATTAAATTTATTTTGAACAATTGAAATCGTAACGACCGATCTAGAGAGCCATTTAGATAAAATTGTCAACAATATTTGGCGAGAATTTATAGAAAATTCCGGGAAAATCCCATTCGATTTGGAAAATTACAATCTAGTTTAACACATTCATAGTTTAGATTTATTAGAATCACTTCACTATTCTTATAATGTAATTTATAATAGTTTGCGAATTAGTATGGAGCGAACTATAGAAATATACTGTTTGCATAACTATAAGAATGGAAAAGAAAAATTAAAATATAGCATGACGATGATAAATATCAAAATAATTATGATAGATCACCAATTTTCAACAAGCTGAAATTGTTAATTCCATGGTAGATTTTTGTTTGTAAAAAAGTTACGCTTTAATCCAAAACCAGATTGGCCGTAAAATCACAAGATGAATTGACCGACATTTGGGACTTCCAAATGGGACGGAACAAAAAAAAAAACAACAACAATATATCGACAATCGATTAAGAAAACCCCCGAAATCACGACTATATGTAACTTTGATGAGTTCCAATCTATTAGTTTGTGACAATAATAAATAAATTGTGGCATTCGGACAAATTAAGATTAACAATATAGAATAAAAACAAACGAAATATTTACAGGGGTAGAATAAAAGTGACCGGAACAAAAACGGTAGCATCTATTTATTATAAATGTCTAAATGATTTTTTGAAAATTGAAATCTAGTTTTTCTCGTTGTCAATCTGTGGAATTGAATTTGTTCTCTCTGTTCGATTATTGTGATGTTCCGGTTGTGATTCTCGACATGCTCAAAAATCCAGTTGTGAATTTGTGGAAGTTGTAGTGGAATACAAATTTGAAAACTAATCCTTATAAATATCTCCATCTAGCTTGCACTCATGTAAAAGGATGAGCTGACGAGACACGACCACTATCTCCTATGTATCGTATCTCCATAAATATCGTACGAATAGTATAATATCTACATTTTTAAGCTCATAAATAAATAATTCAAAAATGAATTATCGTTTATTAAAAAAAAGAACAATAAAGCATTTTAATCTATTTCATAAATTCAAGCATGCTTTTAGTAGGGAAATTCGTTTAATGAACATAAATAATGAATATTTATAAGACATGACATACAATGAAACAACCAATTGAAAATTTTAATACACATTATTTATAACTAGATATAGAGAGAGGCAGATAGAGAGAGAGAGAGAGAGAAGAATGATTATCGCAAAATAATTTTCTATTGATCAAACAATAATGCTTACATATTTGAATTTATAATTAAATTACCAAGAAGAAAATACATGAAATGGGATTGTTGTGCCTTTCGAGATACGAGAAGTCTCATTATAGATAGAAATTAGGTTATTTAAAAAAATAGTAGGGGCCTTTTAGTTAAAGTTTTAAGATGTCAAGTAGTGCAGAGATATTGCATGTAGGTACTGTTTATAGATAACAGAGTTATAGTTATGACCGTCAACCGGAGGGTTTGGGGTGGCGGTTAGGCCTCCCAATTGATAGTTGATTTAATAACCTGGCGCCAGGACTATCGAGTACGTCTAAGGTAGGAGAACTCAAAATACCGAACTAGATCTCTTTCGGCTTTATGCTCGACCGTCGAGCACCCTGAAGCATGCTAGATTTCGCAACTAGATCTTATATTAGCAACAGAAATACTAACTAAGCTCGGATACTAGTGACAATGAACGGCTCCGACATCTCAAGCGCCTGTTACAGTCTGTGGCTCAAGCTAGGCTCGGATAGTAGTGACCGCGAACGGCTCCGACTCCTCAAACGCCTGCTTGACCTACTTCAAGGCCAGGATACAGTAACGACCAACGGCCCTGTATTATGGGAATAAGCATTCCACATAAATGGCTTACGTTAATGCCCATCTGATATCCAATTCTTAGCGACCCAACAGCCACTAAAAATCCGACAACCTGGGGGGCATCTGCTGGCCATCGCAGGCGGGCTTCCTCCCCACCCTTAGAGCCTGTGTTAGCAACGTTCCCCTTACAACCTTTGACAGGTAACAGTTGAGCCCAGTCTCCCAGACTCTACCACACATCTTTGCTAATTGACGCATCCTTTGCCTCTACAATTGGAGGATGGGGTAGCTAATCAAATAGCTTTAGGGGTAAACGGCGTGTGATCTGCACTTGGGACTAATCTCGGATACTAGACTTTCAGATCATTGCAAACTTTTTGAACCTTCCTAGTAGGAATACAGTCATTTCAAGAACGTATAGTGAGAGTTACATATTGTCGAGGAAAAGAGCTATTTATGTTTTGAACATATCCTGAGTGTAGCATATATTCGAAATCCACAGAAGCATAATAGAATTTGGATATTCGCTTATTAACAAATCCAATTGAAGTTGGCGAATTTGAATATTTTTATACATAATTTGGAATATTGGCAAATCAAAGTCCACATGTATTGCAATTACAGTTTAGGATTTTGAGTTAATTTTATAACCATAGAATAAATATTTGTTAAAGTATTATTGGTTGATTAACAAATGGAACTATTTTACTATATAATCCTTATTTTAATAACGACGAAATTATGTAAAATTACGTTAAATTATCGAGAATTTATCTAAAATTTTAATGACTATCATTTTATTATTTTATTGTAATTATAATTGATGATTTGAACAAATTCGACTTTTATTAGTCTATTTTTCATATTTAATCACATCCATTATCCTTTTTTTTTTGGTTGATTCTCTCCATTTAGAAGCAAGTAGCGATTTGCTAAGATTTTATCGTTTTGAAATCAGATCAGATCTAAGAAATCGTAATAATGAATGCATCCAATCTTATAGAAAAATTATTTGACTCGTAACGCTTTACCAACATTCATATTAACGATCCAATTACATTTTAATATTGATTCTTCAATTATAATTCGTGAGTCAAAAATAGCTCGATTAGCGTTCCAATCTGATCTAATCGTATAGGCATACATGCAATCATCAAATATGTACTTATTTGATTAACAGAAAATTTATGAAAATAACAATATCGATGTAATATCGCTGATATCATCTATAATATGGAGTGTTCTCTATCAAACAGTGAACGATTATTAGATTGGATTGTGAAATGGCCCTTTGTCGTATAATTTCAACGAATTCAACCATCATCAGTCTATTTCAAATATTTAATCCAATTCATTAGTTATTTGGCTTTTTTCTTCTTATTATTGTTGTCTAGAGAATTTAAGTCGTTTGTTTAGATTTAATTTCAAGTAACAACAAAAAAAGGAAATGACAACAACATAAATTCAGTCCTCGGTAATAACGTTGAACATAAACACGAAAATGTTAGCAGATAGATACGAGGAGTGATCAAAAAGTAATGATAATCGTTATATATACTTTCAACAAATCAATGCACTTGATCCATCGCTCTACCTCTTTATCTTGCCTCTCCAAAAAAGCTTCTACCGCTGTCGTTACTATTGCCATCGCTATAGACCTGAAATGTATTTCACCTAAGTTGCTCCTTGAACTCACGAAACAGACAAAAGTCACTGGAAGCTAGATTTGGAGGTCACAAATCAAGTCAAAAATTTTGTCCGGTTCAGCCTGACAATATTCGATACTTGCTCTTGACATGTCCACTCGTTTCTTCTCTTCTTCTGATCACTGTTGTGTGTAACCTCAGCTCAATGTCTGATTGTCACTATTTGGTTATTCGAAACTAGATTTTCGACTTTTTCCATATTTTCACCGACATAGGATGTGGATGGTGGTCTTTCGCGATACTCGTCTTCTGAGGATGTTATGCCTAAACTCAAACTCTTTGCACCAACATGTAGCTGTAGAATATGGAGGGACATAGTCTTCCAATATTTCCACCACTTCAAAGTGTCTATTTTTGATAGATTTTTTCCAGAATGATCTAATCATGGCTTTGATTTCGTTTCTGTGTCTGTGACGGTGTAACTAGTGGCAGTTTAAGCTCGCTACTTTTTTTTGTCAAGATTTTTGGAAATATCCAATTTGGAATACTTTTGTATCAGCCCTCGTAGCTCTATTCAATTTACAATTACAATGCAGGAATTAACGAATTACACCTGCTTCCACTAAATAAACCAACTATACTCTGTTATCACAGTGGCATTATCAAAACCCTACTATAACAACCCATCTTACAATTAGAATATATAATCCGATCTTGTTAATTTCTATATATTTAGTTGATAAAAATAATACTTAATTTGGTATTTTGCAATATTTATTTCCATTTTTTATTAAGTTAACTGTCTCGATTTTGTCTAAAAAGCAACAAGTGGCTGGAGATTATAATCTGGATCGTTGGATAAAATAGAAAACCTCAAATTGTTAAATCCATCCGACAATTTTTGTTATTTAATTGAAAAATTGTAATTATTATTAACAATAGTAAGTCAACAACAATAGTGTAATTGTGATTTATTTATTAATTATTAATGATTGATATTGATGATAACGCAAACCTGATGAGGATCAATAATATATATGGGTTGCAATTGATATTGTACTATAATGTTCCAATCATTGATTGTTCTAATCGAATTATAGATTAATTTATTACTGGTTGCATTGATAATAGAACTGAATGAATGGAGAACATCGTTTTACTATCAAAACAGATTTTCCAAGATTAAGAATAAAACTTTATCGATTTTTTTTTTTTGTTGGCGTTATTGGGGCTCTATTTCTGAGGAATTGCAATAAATCGGATTAAAATCGTTCAGATATCGTGATGGTCTGTATTATTGTATTATTGTATTTTGTAACAATTTCGATCATTGACATCCAATGATTTAATTCTAATTCCAATTGATATTGGATTGTATTGAAATTGTTATTACGATTTAAAGTGAATTTCAAACAATTTAGATTGTATAATGGATTTTTTTAATTTAATTTTATGGATAATTTTAATAACTTGGAGTTTTATTAACAAAAATTAATTTCAAAAGAAGGTTATATTGGAAAATAAATTCTATTTGGAAATTGGGACATGCAAGAATTTATTATTACAACTTGCATGCATGTTTTTTGGAATATTTGGACTATCGTACAGTTATTCTCAATCTTTTTTAATAAACCTTGGAGAGTTACTCACCAAACGAGGAAGAGTCCGTGAGAAAATAATCGTAAAAGAAATTTTCTGAAGTCGTCCTTATCAGGAATCACAAAGTGTTCGCGTCGCGTTGAATAGAGGATCCGTTCAATAGAATCCACGTACAAGAAGTTTGTGTAATCTGAAAATGTTCGGTCATGGAAGATTCTAGTGCCATATGAGATTCATTAGATCGTTACGATTTGTTCAAAGTTTTCCAATTGGAAGTTGATTGACAAATATAATAAATTCCATAATCTATATGTATAAATATCAATTTTAATCAATCGCCATTTTGCCATCGATCAAATCGTATGACAAAAACTGGTTATAGATATATCGATCAATTCGGAATTGGTACAGATCGAGTTTCTGTGTCCAATAATTTTCTAATAAATCTCAATTAGATTTCGATTCACTTCAAGTTTCTCAATTCATTATCAAACCGACATACACCTATTCCTATTTAAAAATCGATAAATCCAGCATAAGGTAACACAAATTAAATTTTCAAAATAAGGAAGATTTACATATCTTCAGAAAATATTACTCCAATTATATCCATTTCACTCAATTTCATTTGTTAAGTTTTGCAAAGATTCTCATGTTGTGAAATTCTGGAATTTCCCAGATTCATAGAAGTTTTACAATTCCCAACTAGATTGTTTTATTTCAATAATAACTGGAAATTCATTCCAGAAATATTAAAAATGTTTTCAATTGAATCAAAAGAAAATTCGATATTGTATAATAAAGTTTCGAGTGAATTTAAAAAAGGATAAACTTGTTGAGCTGCTTTATTATTATTATACCGTTGATATCAAAATAATTCCCAAGAACATTTAATGGAAATTGTTAATACGAGCACGTTTCCGTTGATTTCCCTAATAGAAACCCTATCAAGATGATTTTAGCCAACATAAAATCAACTCGAGATCTTAATTAACTATCAAATATTAGGATAAAGTTCTGACAATAGACGAAATCGATTCTAATCGAACCGAAAATAAATAGTTCGACATAACCGACATAATTTAGTTTTGAAAGTTATGATTTTGATAATCACCCATCAAAATGTATGTGTTGTTTGGAAATTATTGGGAAAGGTCTATAGGAAATTGGAAAATTATTTATTTCTTGCTAAATAATTCAAAGTTGGCTACGACAATTGGAGAGTTCAACGAAAGTTCAATGAATCCCACAAGTAAACAAAACATCTCATCAATCATTAGTGCATTATTCTGAAACTATTCTCATTGATTCGGCACTATTAAAATCCGGGAGTGCCGGATTATTTGAATTTTTGGATTACTAGATTATATAGAGAATTTCAAAATGAATAAAATAAAGTATATCGGGTAAGGAATATTTATTTATGTACCGCACATTTCTTTATGACAATCCTAAAATGGGGTCAGTTTTTTTTGGAATTTGCGGAGTGGGCATGGAGAACATTGCAATAGGGGCGCGGATGGAGATAATGCTGGACTACCGAACGTGCCTAAGTACTAAAGTGCCGGATTAGTGGGACTTGTTGCAAAAACCAAGAAGCTTAACTGAGAATTATTTTACGTTAGAGAAAATGATTTTGGTCAAGACTTTTGTGGGAATTATTGAAATATTATACCTGAAATTGGTGAATTTATTGAAAATGATCAATAATTATGAAAATGTTTAGCATCGTAGGCTCAAAATAGAACACAAGCAAAAAAATTAAAATTTCAGTTGAGAATTTGAATAGAATTTTTTGCTAGAGACTGGCAGATTCAAGATTTTTATAAAAAAACTTTGATGTTGAATCTCCAGAGAATTTCCACAGAAATTGAGAAAATTTCATGGAAAAATTATGGATAGAGCTTGTAGTGTTAGGAAATGATCACTATTTTCATGAAAACAAAGAATAAATAAGTGAATTGTTCAGTTTCATGAAAATGTTACATTTTAGATAATTGCCAATACAATTTTAATTACCTTCGAATTATTACTGGTATCTTATTGAATAATAATATCTAAAAATAATCCATTTAACGGACAATCTCACTTTGGTACTCCAATTAGTCTAATGACTATTTGAAAATGCGAACAATATTGGAGCAATCTTTGATATTTCTTGAGTTGGAAATAATTATGAGAAAGTATACGTTATGTTGTTCAAGGTGTGTCCGTTGAAGCGCAAATACAAAAAAAAAACACGACGGTTCAGTGATTCGATTGCGTAAGAATTACCAATCTGATAAGGCAACGACTCAATAGAGAAACGATGAAATCCGTTTTACTTACTTTTTATCAGTGTCTTAAGGTAGTTGTGTATTGAAATGCAGTAGATGAGAAAATTTATATTTCACAGAAAAAAAAAACAAGGGTAGATTAAACATTTTAGCTTATTATTGCCATAATAAAAATTTGAAGATTGGAAGATGTGTGATGGACTGATTTTATTTCCTTTTTTTTCTAAACAATTTTCGTGATACAAACAACATTATAATTGCTTTGAGGTGGAAATAATTATGATGGAGCATACGTGTGTCTGTTAAAGTGCGAGTTTCTATCGAGCCAAAAGAGAAAAAAACCAACAAGCTTTTTAAAGCGAAACGATTGAGGGAAAAATCACCACCGATAAGACAGCAATTCAATAAAGAAAATAACCGATAAGTTCATATCTTTATGAAGCAAAAATTCGATAAATGCTCGTATATTACGTCGTACAGGGCTCTGCTGGCGAGGGGTTAGTTTTATATTAAAATGTATAGTAGATACGATTCAGGTAATGTTAGTAGCGATTTGGGTCATGCATGTCGGCAAAATGCCACCAAGGGTGATGATAAGTAACTACATATAAAGGTATATCTATATGTATATATATATAGTGGGTATATATGTTTAGGGGTGAATTCGGTTTCAGTGACGTTGATATCTACTCGACTTCTTGTGTTTCGTTGAAAGTAAATTTACCGATAACAAGAGCTCTTGATATTTTTCGTTCAAATAAACAACTATCGATATCTACTAACGAGATTAGATGAGAAATTGTTGTTGAAAATTCTCAGCAATTGATTGATTTATGTAAATGTTTCAAAATTATCCAAGTAATTATTTCAAAATCAAAGTTTTCCTGTAAAATTTCCACAATTTTCAAAATATTGGTCCAAAATCTGGAGACTTTGCTGGTAATTTTATTGATTTAACTGAATAATCGAATTCTAGCTCCAGGTTTTAGGGCAAATTTCAATTATGAATAGAGAAACGTGCACTATTTTCATTGAAACTTTGATAAACTAGACGGAGAGTAAGATTTTCCATGGAAAATATTCTTGTTTGATATTTTCCTGAAAATTACGTAACTTCAACAAAATAATTATGAAACTTTGTAGAGTTTTGTTGTGATAGCGGAAATTTTGTAACAAAGTATATTGAGAAACTTGAAGCTTGTTGTGTAAGGCTGACCGTGCACTAGGCAGCCAAGCTGCGGCAGCCAGGCTATGGAGTGTAGAGGGAAGGAGGAACTTCTCTATATTAAAAAGTTTGCCTCAAAATGGGGTGTTTAGGGGGCGCCACAATAGATTTCTGGGAGAGTTTGAAAGAAAGTGATGACCGTCATTAGAATGAGACAAAAAATGGACAATCGCCTACTAAGGTGAATATAATGAAAATATTGAAATAAAGATTGGGTAAATTTTGACCATAAAGCGGTAGCTTCATGTGCATCGACAAGTCACACAGAAATCTACACTAGCGACCTCTAAACGCCCCTTTTCGGAAATTATTTTCCTAATTTAGTCTCATAAGAGATATTGCTCCTTCCCTCTGCACTCCATAAGCCAGGCTGCGGCGGCCAGAGAAGTGCGCAGCCAAAAGCGGGCAGCCAATACTGCGGCCAGTTGTACGGTCAGTTCTAATCTAGACTAATTCTTGTTTCTTATATTTCTTACTCATTTATTAGATAATTATATGATTATTAATATTAATTTGTTAATTTTTTATATATTTTGAAATTTATATGGATAATTTAATTTGGAAAATATGTTTTGATTTTTTTATCATTTTGGAAACGGCATATATCTTTGGCTTCCAGTCTAGTGCGCGGTGCTCACATACAATTGCATGCATTTTGCTGTCCTGTTCTGGCTGCTGTGCAGGCAGAACAGTTCCAGTGGCTGCCGCAGTCAGCAATTGTTGGCCTCCTAGTGCACGGTGTGTCATAAGTTTACATGGGATGGATTGACTGCCTAGTGTGCGGTCTGCCTAATAGTCATAGATAGATCTATTCACTGAATATTTTGAATTTTCCGTTGAAAATCTGAAGATTGTGGAGTTTTTTAGGGAGACTGGAAAAAATGACGTTGATTTAACAATATTGGAATCAAACCCTTACTGAATACTATATTTTTTAACTAATTATGGAAATTTGTTACAATTTACTAAAATTTTCCGTGTTCATTGATGGAAAATTTATACTCGTAAGAAAATTTTATCTGTTGGAATTTATCAGTTTTTTGTTGTTGTTGTTGTTATTGTCAGCTGTTTTTTCTGCAATTTTCACAAAAATTATTAATATTTTATGAAATACTCAAGATATAACAACAACAAACAGTTGTGTTTTTGACGATACTTATCGTTCCTACGAAATTCCACTAACCATAAAAACAATAACAAACAACATGGGAGAATGGTTGTTGTGTTCAAATGTTGTTGAGGATTATAATTTATATCTATGATGTTCGGAAAATGGAATCTATCTACGAGGGGTGATCCAAATTAAACAAATCAATACACTCGTCCAACTCTTCTCTAAAGCACATATTCTTTTGGGGAAATAAATCATAATCTTGGTTCTCGTAAAAAGCTTCCACAGCGGTCATGACTTTACTATTCTCTCCGAATTTATTGCTCTTAAGATGCTCCTTGAACAGGAGAAAGAGATATCAGTTGCTGAAAACTTTCTAAAATGGCATTTATAACAACATCGGTATTGTGTGCACAGTTTGCCTAGCCTATTTACCTCGATAGCTTCTAGCAATCTTGTTATTTGGTCGGCGTAGTAAGGCCTGTAATACTGGCTCTATGCTCGGAATCCCAAAAAGATGGACATCAAGTCGATAATTGTCGCTTACTCTCAGGGACGGAGTGATGAGTGAGTGAGTGAAGTCTCGCTCATTGTTACAAATCGAGTCAAGAATCTTCACGGTCAGCCGGGTAATATTCAGGATTTGCTCTTGCAATGTCGAATCTTTTCTCAATTTGTCCGGACGTTAACATGCTAAATGTCCGATTGTCTCTCTTCAGTCGACTAAAACTAGATTTGTGACTTTTTCACATTCACCTTAGAGCCGTTATATGATGAAGATGATCATCTTTTGCGGCGCTGGTTTTTTGTAGATGTTCTACTCAGATTATACTCATGTGGAATATGTAGCAGTACATATAGTCTTCCAATTTATCTACAAGTTGGCGCATAAGTCTGGTAGGAATTGTTTTCAGGCGGAAGTATTCAATGACAACACTGTATAACTTAATTCTTCTCCATTTTCATGTAAACTCTCTGACTGCTCGTATTTGAATGAATGTATCTTTAAAATATTACGGTGTATTCAAATGTTTCTTCTATCCGTAATAATCAACGGCTTACGCTCACTACCCTATTGCTTTAGATTTTTGTATTCACTCGAAATATCCGATTATCATTATTTTTAGATCTGATCTCGTATATATTTATATAGATAGGACTTTACTTTTAGTTATTTTTATAATAGAAAGATAGAGATAGAGAGAGTGAGAGAGGGAGAGAGAGATTTATAAAACTAACAATAAGCTATCAACAAACGTGTTTTATCAACAGTTTGCTATCAATCATCCTATTTGCCAGCCATTTCCGAACAAGCTCACTTCTTTATCAATACTCAAGTTAACTATATTCTATTTTATTTTACATCTATTTGAATTTATAACGGAGAAAATTAGACTTGAGATTTTGGGAAATCATAAATTTTTAATATTTAACGATCAATTTTTAGTAAATTAATAGGGAAAGTTCCATTGGCAAATTGTATAAAGATATTTAAATATAGTTAATAATAGAAGTTGTAAAATTCCAGTAAATTGAAATATCTAATTATGCTTTTAATCTTATTCAAACTGAGAACGAGAGACAATTGGAAATTGATTTAAGAAAATTAAAGGATAAAGTTGGTAAACAGTTAGACATTAGAAAGTGAATGAAAATTCCCAACTATCTAAGTAATTTCTAAATAATTTATGAGAGAAAATTGAGAAGACTAAAATTATCGATTGAACAATTTCGTAACGTTATCATTACGAACTGAAAATCCTATTTAAATATTAATTTACTTGGTTTGAGAATCTTCTACATTATATTGTGCCGGAGATGTTCATAAAAGAACAACTACAGACAAACATTGCAAGAGTATATGAAAATCATTTTGAACAGATACATTTCTGGAAAAAATCATAGAAATCGTACCGATTTTTGCTGTGAATCTCTTCGGTGTTCTTTCTATTTAGAAAATTCAATAATTATACAATTTTCCATTTAAAAATTTAAATAGCTCTTATTGAAAAGACAAAACAAATGTTAAACAGTTCTAGATGGTAATCTACAAAGGCGTCTAGTACGATAGAAGTTTTGTAAATTCAATCCACATTCTGTCGTTCACGTTCATATTCCTATCTGATTGAAACTCTCACAAGTTCATAAGTAGATAATGAATCATTTGCTATCTCTATCCAGCGTTGAGTGATATTCAATAAATAGAACATGACCTTGAATTTAGTATTAGTAAGACGAAGGACATTGCGAAATCTATAGAATTGAGATGCAAAAATGGAAATTGGAGTTTTTTTCTTCAATTGTCTAAATGATCCAAGCGAATTTATTTATTTCTTGTTCTAACAGTAGAGTATTTGATTATTAACAGAAATAAAATTGCAATTATTATAAATATAAAAAAAATTGGGATAGCATTTTAAATTCGTGCTATTAAAATATTTGATCAACATCAATCAATTTCAACTTCATAAACCTAATGGAATTTGTTCGCTCCCAAAAGATTTGGACGCAACGGACTCGAGATCGATCGTAAAACTTTTTACTTAAATAATTAATTAGCTATAATGATGATAATCAATTTATACGTTTTAATAAAAAATTGTGGCTGTAATTTTTCAGTTAACAATCCATACATTATCATTGTTATCTATCCCATAGCCTTATTATTATCTAGAAATCCCCACAGGCAATTCAACTCCTCTCGCAGTTCTAGTTTTATTCAACATATTTTCTTCTATTCATTAGTAACAAATGTGGAATTCAGACAATTGCTGTTAGAATAAGAGAGATAGATATAAGGCTTGAGTTTTCATTAGTTGATGGTAGTATGATTGAGTCACACTTAACGGAAACTAAATAAATAGAAAGAGGAAAAAAATTATTAAAAGAAAGCAACAGAAAACGAAACGGAAAATTTATTTAATAGTCTCTCTCATATTTCTCTCTTTCTCACATTATACTTTGATTTCTATGAGAGTACAACAGTTGAACGAATAGTTGGTTCCATAAAGATGATGATATATTTCCGACATCTAGCTTGACATAGCGAACATACGAACAATCCGGATTGTTGGAGCTAAAACTCTTTCTAGCGTTAAATACAATGAATATATACAAAAAAAAATATAATAATAATAATAATAATAATAACGATAATCATAATATTAATGAGAGGGAGATATAGAATTACGTTGACCAGAATGAAAATCTCCCCTAGCTATACTAATTAGTGAAATG
>JAZBGX010000389.1:13627-33651 GCA_037414775.1 Zonitis immaculata
TTTCTGCTCTGCCAAGAGTTGTTATTGTTTTGTTGATTTTTCAAGCGGTAAAAATTAGATTTTTGTTTGAATTAACTTTAAAAATTTGATTGTTTCAAATAATGTAAAATGTTATTTTTTTCAAATGGTAATTTTATGAAATTCGCCACATGATAACGTGGAAATTGTATGTGATTCTCATGTTGTATTTGGATGATAGGATTATTATCTTATTTGCTTGAATATAAGAATAAGACTTAAATTCCGAATTATTTCAGCTTGGCGCATGCACCATTTTTGAACAATTGCTCGCTTGCCTCCATTGTTATTGAAGTAACATTAATTCAAATACGAGAATAACGTTGTAAAACATTTTATTTTGAATTTATCCATAATCCTTCTTCTATCATTACAATTGTCTATGGTTGAAACAGTGATGGAAGTCTTTTTCTGTGAGCTGCTTCGCAATAGGCAAGCTGCTTATTCTTTCAAAGTTTCAACGGACTCAAATCTTGCTGCTTCTAATGTAGATTGCATCTTAGGAAATAGATAGAAAGCCTGAAGTCTCTAAGAAACATTTGAAGAAATTTCAAAAACATTGGAAAACATGATTCAACTTCCTCGGAACATTTTACCAAAACAATAGGATACAATACGCTAAACGGAACAAATTTTCTAAAAGAAGCTTCTCGATTGATGCGAAATCGAAACATCAAATGTGTTTGTCTGAAAACAAATTCGTTAATTACATGTTTATGTTTATTGTTTTTCGAAAGAAGAAGATTAGATTACTCATATGAAATAAGTCTAATAAATTACGCCATAGAATTTAGGACTCGATAGAGTTATTTTGAATGGAAATTCTATTGAATTCACGATTCAAAATAGGTAGTGGAAATTTTATGAAATTTACATGTATTCGGAGAATAGAATTACTAGTTCAAATTTACATTTCTTCGATAAAGAGAGAAATTGGAGAATAGCGTCTTTTTTAATGGAATTATGAAAATAATATCTTGATAAAATTAAAATTTCAAATAAAGTCAATATTTCTCCCGGCGCCTCCACCAATTCTACTCTTCTACCATAATTCACTTTATTTATTAATTATTATTAAAATTGGAAAATATTTTGAGGCATTGGCAATAATTCGTCGAAAATTAGAATAGTCTTGACTTTATGTGGCACATTCTAACAAAACAACCTTCGATTTAAATTTATGCAGACTAGCGAAAAATAATTCGATAGTATTGATTGGCGAACAAATAAGTGAACAACTTTAATTACAACATGTTCCCGTTGCAATAAAGAGATATTTGTGCTTGTTGTTTTTCCTAAAGGTCGAAAACAAAAATTTCATTTCCCCGATAAAATTAGTTTTATAATTTGACAGTTCTGATAAAGCTACTTATTTCAATTTATGCATTTTTCATGTCTCATTTTGATATTTCAAAGGAATAGTTCCATTCTGTTACTCACAAAAGATGAGCACTGGGAAATTTTCTATTGTATTATACCCTGCATCCACCTATTTTGGATACACCGGAATGTATGCCTTATTATTTTATTATTCTCAAATAACGATCGATCGAAATCATATTATCACTAATGAGAAATAATTTAGAATTTCATTTAGTTTAAGAGAATTTCGTGGAAATTGGGATGGCACAAGATTGATTACTCTGTATTTTTGTCGTCAATTTTCCAAATATAGATTCTAATAAACAATTTATAGGGTTTGATCAATAAATAGTCAGGCGCATCCACCATAATATTCTTTGTTGATAACAGAAATTTGTTGTTGTTATATAAATTTAGTTACCCCATTTATTTCACAAATATTTGTCCGATGTTCGAGAAACGTAATTGTGAAAGGATTATAGATTCCGATAGAAATTATACTACGATAAATATTCTAATATTAGAAATTTGCAAATTTCCAAACATTTCGCAACAGTTCCCAAATAAATATGATCGTAGAGAAAATTTGAGATAAACAAATTTCCCAAATTTATCAATCTCTCCCGGCGCATCCACCAATTTTGCACAAAAAACCTCAATGTCGTATCAATAAAACAATAAAACACTAATAGACTCAATAATTAATGATTAGAAAGGAGATTCCGAATCGAAATCATAATAATTACTTTCCGGTAATTTTTTCTACAGAGCTTTGAATCAATATCCGGTAGAATATCAAAGTCAGACGCTATAATTATCTATTTCTATTTCTGCGTATGATAAATTCAGCAACCGTCAATATACTCGAATAATCGACATTTTCCACTAGTTCTATGTGGCATTGTTACATTTCATCTCTCAAATATTGGCTCAAATCTTTCTCTATTACTATAACCATCCATTATGTTAGTATCGGTTTTAAATATCTCACTTTCAACAATAGGTTTTTTTTTTGTTAGACTTCTGTCATTGAATTGGTTATCTTTTTTTTCTTTTTCTGTTGCTATTGCCTTACAGCTATGTAGATTTGTCTATTTTTATTCACCATTTCTCTCTCTTCATATTATTCTTGAATACAGAGTGTCTCAATGAAATTGTAACTTGTGTAATCTTTTGGTTTGAGAAATTGTTCATCTCTTTAATCAAAACACCCGGTGCGGTCGCTTGCTGATTTATCGATTATCACGTGATATATTAATTAAAGTCTACAGCAGCCAATTATCAATAAGGGTTGTATAGACTTTCAATAATAGGCAAAAAGTTGATTGAAGAAATTCATCCTTAACTCAGACACAAATGGTTCGAACGTGTATCGATGATGGTGATTTTGCTCAATTGCGTAACATTAGGCATGTACCAACCATGTATGGATGATGAGTGTGAAACGAATCGATGTAAAATTTTACAGGTAGTTTTGAATTTTCGATAAAATTTCTTTTAGAGAAATAATTTGTATTATGATTGATTTTCAGGTGTTTGATGATTTCATTTTTGGTTTTTTCGCATTAGAAATGTTAATCAAAATGATAGCAATGGGTGTATATGGTCATGGTGCATATTTGGCCGATTCATGGAATCGTCTAGATTTATTCATTGTTCTAGCTGGTGCAATAGAATATGGCCTTAATGTTGATAATTTAAATTTGTCAGCTGTACGTACAATAAGAGTTTTACGACCGTTACGTGCAATCAACAGAATACCGAGTAAGTTGTAAATTTTATTTTTTTAATTTCCTATGTCTGTCCACAAATGGGTTATTTTATATTGAGTTAATAAATAACTGTCGCTGCCTAAAATGTGCAAATTGAAAAAAAACAAACATCCAGTTGAGAATTGGTTGAAGTTTTCTAATGGAAAATGTTGAAATTTTTCTGCAAAAGTGATCGAAAAATTCAAATTTCCTCTTGAAATTTCCTCTCATCAAAGTTGAATGAGAGTTCTACTACAAAATAGAGAGTTACTAGTGAGAAACTACATTATGTTATTAAAATGTACAGGAAAATTGAGAAATCGACACCGGGAAACTTTCAATTATGTGCAATCAAAATTTCAAAATGATTTTCTCTGACACGTGTAATCCAAAGTGTAGGATGAAAATTCGATTGGGAAAATTGGAAAATAAAATACGATTTCGTTGAGACTTTAGTTAAACAAATTTTAAACTTTTATGAATCAGAATTTTCTGAATTTGGTTAATTGAAACGGAAATTTCATATGAATTTCAAATTTTAATAAAATAGCTGCAAGGCGTTCCTATAAAAGTTCTCGATTAAGAATCTACAGAATCAGTCTAGCATAGATTCGATATTTGCATAATGTTTGTATTCGGGATTTTTCCCGAAAAATATGCCTCAAATTGTCGAGTCCGAATAACAAAACGTTTGGCGCATCCGCCATTTTTATACAATGCGGGGAAAAAGTCTGGTATATCTGAAATTTCTCGCAAAATATGAATTTCTTGAAAAAAATGCTGAAAAGTGTCAGTAGGTATTCTAAATTTACCACCTTCGGGTATACTTCAGTTCTATGTACAGTGGCGTACCTTCAAAATGCCAATAAAGAAGAAATTCTTGATAGAGTTCAGAACGAATTTATTTCTAGGCTATAGGACATTGTCATTTTCGATATATTTTTGGGTTTTCACATTATCGAAATCACAAGTTGAAAAATCATAAAGTTTGAATCGAAAATTTCAATTTTCTTCTAACGCATCCACCATTTTCCAACGCACTTCAATATACCTCTCATTGTATTATTCATCAAAGAAAATTGCTGGATTATCATGTTTTATTGTTGTTGTTGTTGCTGATAACATACCAAAAGTTGAATTAATAATTCTATGAGAAAGAAATACAAACACAGTAACAAAGGAAGATAAATCCACTCATAAGTGGGCTAAAAGTTCTCATAATTAACGATAAAAAAGAATACCATTAATTTTTATTTTTTTTTTCTTATTTCCGTTCAACTCAACACAATTCTAATGATCGTAAATTTTTTATATTGACAACAAAATCGAGAATCATAACGTACTTTATCAGAATTTTTCCAACATTTGCAACTTAATGCTAATACAATTAAGATTCTCTTCATATTTTGACAAACTAAATTCGATCAAACAATACGAATCAAAGGAAACTTTATATCAACATAGATTCTGTATGTATTCAAAATTGTATTCATATCAGTAGAGCTTTAGTTCACGATCTTATTGTTTTAAGAATATAAAATTTGCATTGTGATCGCTATGTTAACGTTTAGGCAAGTTGACGATGATTATTATTATTATAATTAAAGTTCATTCATTCAAGTGTCAATATTAAAGCACACACATTGATTAATTAAATATAATGAATAATATCCTTGAAGTGGTTTGATTCATTCAAAACTATTTCAATCACTTCAATTTGAATCAATAAAATTTGTAAATAAATTTTCGAATAGAGTTTAGCTAATCAAGAAATTTCTGGTGAAACGGTCCGTTAATTCGAGAAGTGCCTGAAATAGTTGATTCCAATCCGAATTAGATATTTAATTAAGAAATTTACGACTCCATTAAATTCTAGATGGATATGGTTCAAATTCATTGTAATCTTCAATCTATTCTTGTCGATGGAAATTTCAATAGAGCTTCCAATTTAACGATTTTCAAAATAGTAATACAATAATTAACTATTCATAATTCGATCACAACAATGATTACAATCTGCTCGTATATACGACGATCTATATATAAATATATAGGTTGGATGGGTTCCATAAATTTTTGATTTGATTTGATTAAAAAATTACAATGTCTAGTTTGGAAATGTTGTCATTTAATTAAGAAACTTTGTTGTTAACAAAATTTATCACTTTTATCTTGTCAAACATTTATTCCCCTCTATATATTCTTATCGCCGTTTGTTTTATATTTCCAGTCGTTATATTGGGTCGTTTCGTTTAAAGAATGCCTTAAAAACTGGGCACGTTTACCAGTGATCTTGATTTGAAATCGCTTGTATTGTGATACACTTCAATAGTTTTAAATTATACGATTATCACGTGCTGCTTGATTTAGTTTTTATTGAGAAAAATCAATTTCTGATGAAAGACGAATTTTTCTCTTTAATCAAACTAAGTTGTAAGTTGTACTATTTTATTAAGAGTATTTAGCAAGGAACTGAACTTTATGTGATTTAAATGTTCCTGAAAATGTAGTAATCAACGATTGGAAACTTTAATACAATGAAAATAATGGGAGTTTGAGTTAACCGTTTAGAGAATGTTTATACGAAATAAATGCATTTGGTTTCGGACCAGTTGAATTAAGGACTGAAAATTTGATTGGGGAAAGTTTAAAAAAAAAATTAAATAATAAGATCTTATTTCTCATTAAAATACCCTCGAGGTATTTCGACCAAAAAAGATGGATTCACAAAGAAAAATATAGCAGATAAAGTGCAGGATCAATTTTATATGTCTATAAAATCGCATTTGATGACGTCTAAAATTAAATTTGAATTGGGAGGGACAAAGGTGCATCCACAATTTCGATAAGATACCAATCTAGCCTGAAATCTAACTTGAATTTTCCTAATTAACAATTCAAATAAAACAGGTTTCCACCAATTGAAAAATCTCTAATTGGTATAATGACATGAAACGAATTAAATTAATTACCGAGGTGACTGAAAATTCTCACAAATAGATGTTCCAAACAACAACATCAAAAGCAATTCATTGAAGTATCTCAAGAAATTATTAAAATTTCAGCTGAAAAAATCGATTGCCACTTCTGAAAATTGGATGCCTTATAAACAGAAGCGAATAAATTGTTGCGAATAATTTCAAGAGAAAAAATTTTACAATCTTGGGAAGCGTGTCAACTAATCAAATGTACAGGCTGGGCATGGGAAAAACTCTAGGAAATCAATGCTATTTATTGGAATATCCATCTAATCTGGGTTCGAGTTTCTGAAAATATTGATTTATTTTTTACTAAAGAAAACGGAAAATTTACAAGAAAGTCGAATTTCAGGAATGCCATTTTACTGAAATTTCGTGATTGAGAAAACTCTTTCAGGATAAATTCAATATTTATACATATTCATTGTGCTCTAGGACTCTTATTATTATTTCAGTTTCTTTTCCAACTTTTCAGGAAGAATAAGAACGCTGTGGATTGAATGAAAAACTAGCGATAATTATCCTGAAAATTTTCAGCTAATTTCAAGAATGCTCCAGTTTGTTTGCAGCCCATATTATTGGAAATTTCAAATAGTTCACAGATTCTTCTTCTAAAAATTTTTCGACTTACTCAAAAGTTCATAATAATTCAACCAAATTTTGCAGAAATTGAATTTTCCTAGCTGTTTGGTTGGTATCAAGTGTTTGGATTCAACTTTTCGGATTATCAAATAAATTCGACATAGTTCAAGTTCATTTCAAGTCGTTTTACAATTCCCTTTGTCAGTAATTAAGTTTACAGCTTTCAAGATTTCCATGGAAAATTGTACTGTCTCTCACAGAATTTGCTTTTTCTTTTCTACCAAAATTTTTCAATTTTGTAGACAATTACCTTTTCAGCTTTCTATATTCTCCAATGTCATCAGTAGTTTCATGGAAACAATTTTATGTCTTATTTATATCAGTTTCTCTTCCAACCTTTCAGAAGAAAATTAGGACGTTTCGTTTCTCATCGACAACCATTGACAATTATCTTTTTTAGATTTTCCAGTACCACGAAAAAATCGCAATTTTGTAGAGTGGTCAGACAGTTTCCTTCCGAACTACCTGTGATGTTCGATGTTTCTCAGTAGTTTCATGAAACAATCACTTGTTCAATAGAAAGGGTATTCCTGCAATTCTTATTGGCTCGATTTTCGAATGGAATATTCATGAGAATCTGTTGGAAATTTAGTATTTACAAAGGTGGGACAGAATTTCTAAGGAAACTTGGGAAATGAATTTTTGATTAAAATATGAGAATTTCATTTATTAAACATGAATATTTTATCACTAATATAAATAAACCACAAAATTCCGTAGACTTACAATATCAGAAATTGAGAATTTCGATAATAATAAACAGGATTATTGGGAGGAAATTCTTAATTTTTTGATTCAATCGAATTATAAATTAGCTATAGTATTGTTGAAGCAATTTATATTGAAAACGGTACTTTTAAGTGTAACGACTGGATAATTGACTAAATTAAAATCTCATAAATATTTATAATGAAGAAAAATTGGATAATCTCTTAGTACAATTCTTGCTGAGCATGGATTTATGAACAAAATTGTTTGATTAACATTCGTTCAGCAAATTTATTTGATACTGATCAATTTCATTTTGGATTATTGATGGATCTCTCTCCACCATTCTCTATCTATAGTTTTCTCTTTCTTGCTCACATTTTGATATGATAGAATTTTAAAAAAGATGAGGCATCCTCCAGGGTACTATATATGCTTGCTCTTTTTTTACTGTGCCTCAATTTTATTGGATCATATTCCGATAAATGTATGTTCTAGTTGACCATAAAATCAATTTTTCAATGTTGGCTTTTGCATATATATATTTTTTTATTTTCCAATAAATAGATTCAACATTGTTCATGAAATGGGGAATTTCAAACAGTAGTTGTTATACAACACACACAACCGATAATGAGTGATTTAAATGAATATAGAATATAAAGCAATTGTGAAAATCAACATAACTGGATTTGCTTTTCTTTCAGGAAATTTCATTTGTTTTATGATACTTCTATTGTGGTTTGTTATTTACACATGGAAATATCCAGTATTTTCAGTGAAATAGATTATTTTTTGAAAACTTTCTTTTCAGGAATTTCCAATGCACTGCAAGTTGAATATTTGTGTTATAATCCTTCAGTATTTTCAAATCAATACATTTTGAAATTTTCAATTAATTCTGGAATTTCATATTTGTTTATTTTGAATGTTTGTGAAGGGTTTTTTTTTCCTGTAATATTCAAATACATCAATGAAATTAAAATTCTCGTTACGAGTTTTTTAGTTTGTTGTTTTCTGTTGCAAGCGTTTTAGTTTTTCAGAAATTCCAGTAATGCGCCATTGATGAATTAATAATGAGATCTGTGAATTATTTTACAATAACGACAATTAAAAATTTAATAGCAGCTCACAATTCTCCGTTATATTTACTCTCTAAATGTACAATTAAAATTTCATAGGTTGCGTAAGATGTCTGTTCTCAAGTTCCTGCTCAATAATATAATTTTCATTAGGAAATATTACGAAAATATTTCAGTAGTCTATGAAAATTCAAGCGTTGGAAAAAATGGAATTACTAAATAGAAAATTTGATTTTGCAGCAATTTTTTGAATCCCCACCAAAAGTTTGGAATTTTCTCACAATCTATCTCATTTTCTAATAATTTTTTGTCATTCCATATTTCTCAGCGAATTCTTATTTCATAATAAAACAGAACTGTTTTTGCCAAATTCCAATTATACAACTAATTTTTTGTAACTTTCTAGCCATTATTTTCAGCTACAATACATAATTACAACGAACTTTTCAGCTTTACACTAAACAATTATATTAATTGTTGAAGAGACATTCAGTAATTGTTTAATAATTGATAAAAACATCCATGCGGCTTCCAACTCAATTCCAACAGGTCTCCATCCGAATATTTGCAACTTGTAATTGAAAATACTGGTATTTTTCCATCTAAATAAGTCCAGGGAATTATTGATTCATGAAAGAAGTTTCTCTAAGAAATTCCTACATAATTAACAAGAATTCAATCGAATCTCAACAATTCTTCAATATAAAGCTTTATAAATATCACAATTTTTCCTTCTTCAATAAATTGAACTGACAATATTGAACAAAAAAAAAAAAAATTAATTAGAATCAAACCCTTCTCAGCAACAATCATGATGCTTTTGTTCGATTATAAAATATTCAATAATGTTAGGTTATAATTTGTGGCGATAGTGAACCATCAACAAACATCATCATGTTCTATTTTTTGTTACAACCATAGTTATAAATAATTTAGATCATCAACTACGAGAGGGTGATCCAAAAGTAATGATAACGTTTATTAGATGGAATTTGGTTGATTTTCCAACATATAGTCTCCTAACAAATCAATACTTTTGGTTCATCTCCACTAACAAGCACAAATTCCTCTTGAGTCACCCAAAATTCTTCTACAACGACCATCACCTGGCTATCGGCTTCAAATTTCTTGCTCCAGAGCTGATCCTCAAGCCGGGGAAAACGCTGTTGAAGCAACACTCCATCTGGCAATTTGCTCAGATTTTTTCCTTGATCAATTGTTGTTCAATACCAAAGATTGAAGTGATGCATCCAGGTCTTGTCGATTATCTCAAATCGGTTCGGTAGTTAATATTCTAGGTATTTGAAGTTAGTTATAGAGGATTACAGTATCCCAATGTATTTGATGGCGGCTTTGGCTGCGTGCTCCTCGATTCTCGTATATTAACTCACTGACTGCTACAATACAAATGAGTGTGTCTACTCCCAATACATGACGATGTATTTATTAAAAAAATTCTGTTCATTACTCGTAAGGGCTTAAGCTCGCCACCGTATTTTTTCAAGACGACTAAAGGTATTCGATTATTATTGAACCTCGTCTTCAATTATCTAAAAGTATTGTTTGGAAAATTTGAATTTTTTATACCGCTAGGAAGATAGCAAATCCGTTTGTAATGAAATAAAGATTATATTATTGAATATTTAGTTACATAAACTGTAAAGCAGAAGTTTTACAGTACATGAAAATTTAATTGCACAAAATTAGAGACTAACTGTAAGTATAACAAAGTATTAAATCTTAAACTTTCGTAATCGTGAAATAATTCACAGATTTCACAATATCATTGAGATTCATGAAAAAATGAAAAAAAAAACAGCTAGACCGGGAAATTTCACTGAAAAATAAAATGCAACAGTAACTGGAAATAATAAATAGATTTTCAATAATAACCTTTGGAAATTTAGAAAATATCGATAGAAACTGAAATTTTGCGCAAAATGATTACATTAAATTAAATTAGAATGAATTATTGTGCAACTGGAACAATGGAACATCGACTAAACATATGTATTTGTGATCAAATGGAACAAAACAATAGTTATTGATTGCAAATTCATATATCAACAAATAAATTTCCATATAAATAATTTGAATAACTGTAGTGAAACGATAACTGAAAAAATTGTGAAATATTGAAAAATAAATTGCAGGAAATTAATAGAAACGAGTTGCGTGAGTTTCATTAAAGGTCCAGACTTAGAGATTTAATATTGGATTAAAAAAAAGTTTACTATTACTGAAACTAATCTGAAAACACTGAAAATTTGAATTATTCAAATTGATGGAAACAAAAACAAAAACTAATTTATTGAATATTTCAGTGTAGTTGGTAGGGAATGAAAAACATTAATATACCATTGAAATTTCCTGAAATAATTTGTTAAGCCGCATTAAAACTACAACTCTAAAGTCGTATTAAAATAGATGGAACTTATATGTAAACAACTCTCTTACAATTAAAATAGAAATACAACAACCAATTTGGTTACAACTAATTCAAACTAATCTAAATTTTTAATGTACCATTCCATCCCACCAGTAGACACATTTCCATTCGACTACTGAAACCTTCAAGATGCCACTCTATATTCCAAATAATATACAACAAACTTAACTAAATTCATTAACGAAAAAGAAATTGTAATTTGGATTATCCAAATAACAACAACAAGAAACTAACCTTTAATTAATGAAAATTAAGCTTGTCATGTTTTCTTTTTCTTGATATTTTTTCGACTTCTAAAACAGTTTTCAAACAGAAATAAACTTTCCTTGGTTAATTATTATGGAATAATTGTTTTCATGTCGCTATCGCAATTAACTGATGCATGTAATTAATTTTTATAACAAGTTTAATAATTGGTATAACGAGCATATAAGAGAAATAAAGAACATTTCCTATTGGAACTAAAAATAATTTCCATTAATTAGTGGAGGATGACGAATTCATTGGAGAATAGCAATTGAAATAATACGCAACTGATTATACAGATTGGCCAATTTAATTATTTTCAAATTGATCGACTTATTTGTATTGCAATTTTTTTTTTTGAAACGGACGCTCTGTAATGCTGCAGTAATGGGAGCTGTTTCTAGTGATCAAAAAGATCCGTAAATAAGCTAAAACTCTCACTAGTTACTGGTGGAAAAATCATATAAATACACCACAGCATATTTTGGAGTTACATTGATTCGAATACGGACAGTCAGAGGGCTTAAACGAAAATGAAGAGTGATAAAGAGACATTTAGCTGAGCTCATAGGAATTTCATGCCGCAGTGTTCAGAGGATCGTCAGTGAAGAACGGTGGGTACCTAGAACAAAGAAAGAAACGAGCAAAGCTTGAATTCTACCGGACTGATCCAGATTGACTCGTTTTGTGACAATAGACAAGACCTGGATCTTGAGAATAAACAACAAACAAGGACTTGGGAACGACCGTCCTCAGCAAGACCGATACAATTTGAAGTCGCAAGCTCCGTACAGAAGTGGATTACTTTAAAAAAGGAGCCACTATTTACAGGCTTTCACTAAGCTGAACAAAAACAAACAAAAAAATGGATTGTGGTAAACTATAAAGGATAAGAAATGGGACAAATTGCGAGTTGGAGTCCCGATGTCCGCCATTCGAGAAGAGGATTTCGGATTACATAAACGTACATCTTATTCTCCAGATCTAGCTCCCAGGGATTTCTATCTCACTTCGCGGCCTCAAGAGCGGTTCAGGGGCAAGAAATTTTAAGACAATATGATGACGGCTGTGAAAACATTCTGAAAAAGTCAAGATAGAGATCTTATTTAAACCGAAGTGGCACTTTGGAGATGAAATGGACGAGACGTATTGGTTTATTAGGATACTACGTTGCAAAGTAAATTAAATTTGATCTATAACATGATTACTTTTATATCACCTCTCGTAATACCAGCGATATCAACGCAATGAATAAAATTAGAATTCTAGACTACAACTTTATGCTGGTTGAGATTGATTCCTAAAAATAAGAGGAAATACTGTAGGGAAAGTCGAACAAGTGAAATAATTACACTTCATATCAGTTATCGATTCCCAATTTATTACTTTTATATGAATTTGTTTTGGAAAATTCAAGTTCTCCTAATGAAATTCTGTTCAAATAAAATCTTATTATTCAAGTATTCAAAGAAAATTTCAATGTAAAAGATACGTTTTTATAGAATTATATACGAAAATCATTCAAATGTGAATAATATTTTATTTTATTTAAATTTATTGAATTATTCAATTGAAAAGGTAGTAAAAGTTTTGGATATTATTTCAAAAAATGCTGAAAACTATCAAAACTAATTGGAAAATTCACTCAGCTTAAGTGATTATCATTTAAAAAAATTATAATAGATAAAATATTTCAACATGTAAATTTGAAGGAAAATCGAAGAATTCCGTAGAGTGCTGCAATAAATTGAGCGTGAATTATAAAAATTATTTATCGGGAACATTAAATTTCCAGTTGAATTATTACTGAAAATGAGAAAAACTGAAATTTCATTCAAAAATGTCGGATAATAACAGATAAATCTGAGTTGTGATTCATGGAAAATTGTGAATAATTCATTGAAAATTCACCAAATAATCCTGTTCAACATGAGATAAAACAGTTGTCAAATATCATAAATTCGCTGAAAATCATCCAATATTTCATTCTATTGCAATAAGAAAATTTCACAATTTTATAAAATATTCCAGAATTCCTAGCAAATTGAGAGTGCAAAAATCCGATATTCATCTCAGACGTTCGTCACACGAATCTAGCTGCCAAGATGGAAACAAACGTCACTGCAGGCTCTGTTGCTCAGTTGTATGCTAGATCTCTCTAACAGAATATATGTCAATCTCAATGATAGATTCGATGCGAACTAATCGCGAAGCAGAATCTATTGACGTGATTGGCTTGCACAGAAAGTGACAGATGATATTTTTATTGATTGATATCTCAACTGTGAACAATACCATTTACCTTTAAAGCGCAGCTAATCATAGAGATATTCTAGCAAGAAAACTTGCCTCGTGTAAGGCAAGCTTAGTAATAGAGAATGCCGAAGATTATACGAATAATAAAACTCTTGAGAATTTTCTCTGGAAACTCTCCAGATAGAAATGGGCATGAGATATATGTCGGATTGGAAATTTTGTAATCAAATGTGATATTTACATTGTAATAAAAATGATAATTTGATGGGCAAACAGATACATTTTTAGAAAGCTGAAATAAATCATTTCTAAATTATAAAAATTATTTACTGAAGAGCTGAATAAATTCTACTACTGAAATAAAACATCAGTATTTATGGGTTTTTTTTGTTTTTGGTGGGTTAAAATATATATATATATATATATACAGGGTGAGTTGAAAGTCGTGGACTTAAATGAAATGGCGGGTAGGGGACAAAATTCTGAGACAAAAAGTCCTGAGACATTATTGCATGTAACCCACCGTTAATTAGTTATTAATTTTATGAAGCAGCCAATGAAAAAAATGCGTAGGCGAAGCAAGAATCAATCGAGATTAGCTAGGCGGAGGCAGAGACTATGAGATGACAGCGGTGTGAGCTCTCCCTACTACCAGATGTACTCGTTCTACGGTAGTAGGGAGAGCTCACACCGCTGGCATATCTCATAGTCTCTGCCTCCGTCTAGCTCATCCCGATTGATTTTTACTTCGTCTGTCGCCTACGCACTTTTTCTGCATTGGCTAATTCATTTAATTAATAACTAATTAACGGTGGGTCTCATGCAATAATGTCTTAGAACTTTTCGTCTCAGAATTTCATACCCTACCTACACGTTCATTTAAGTCCACGACTTTCAACTCACCCTGTATATATATATATATATATACGGTCCCGACGAATACGTTATAACCGAGTTCGACTGTATATCTATTTTCATTACCTGTAAGTTGAAGAGCTCAAACGGAATTCGACAGACAGTAAGAATTTCAATATTTTACTCGTCGAGTTACAAGTGGTAAATAAGTAAATAAATAAATAGGGGTATAGGAATAAAGCTTGGACAATTCGTTAAATAAAACACCCTACTTTCTATTATTGTTTTTATGTTTCTCTGTCTCTTGTTCATCTCTTTCTAACGGAAGTCTATTTATTCTCAAGTTTATTGATTAGAAAAAGTTGAATAAAATGAAAATGTTTTATTAAAATTTTCCAACCCTTAATAATTAAGTGACAACAATATATATATGAGATAATTGTAATTTTGTTTTGTTTGTTTAAGGTATGCGTATTCTGGTCATGCTACTACTCGATACATTACCAATGCTTGGTAATGTTCTTTTACTTTGTTTTTTCGTATTTTTCATTTTTGGAATTGTTGGTGTACAATTATGGCAAGGTATATTACGACAACGTTGCTATTTACCAGATGGTTTGAATTTTACATACAACAACACATTACCGTAAGTTTCACTCAAACATTTTTATTTTTTTTTGTTGCTTTGGAATAATGCATTAATAATGAAAATCAGCTAAACTGATAACGACATTATCATTATTCAACACCACCACCATTATCATAGTTGCAGCTTTTTCAGTCAAACATCAAATTATAACCGATACAGCGTGTGTCTCGGAGCGAGGGATCTCCCTCCATCTGTTGAGGGCAAAGTGCATGAAATCGAGATGTAAAAGTTTGTATAGCTACTTTGCTTGCACTATAGTGTCATACAGGAATTACCCATCAACTCCGTTATTTTAAATACAATACTCCATAGTTTTTTGGGATTTTTGAATTGATAGTGCGAAGGTCCCAATGCTATTTAGTTTGCCCTAGAACAGATGAGGCTCCATCTCCGAGAGACGCGTTGTATATAGATACAGAACAACCTTCTTAGAGTATTTAGTCCATGAATTTTAATCATTTTTACAAGAATTCAATAAGGAGGAGGAATTTATTAATTTTGATATAGAATTGATTTATTTTCAGAAGAATATTTTTTTTTTTTGGTGATAACGTCAAGGTGGTGGTTGATTTTCTTTTTAATATTTCCCCACTCAATTTATCTAAAAGCTCAAATTATATTGACATGTTATTATTTTAATCAAATAATGCTTTGATGGTGTTTAGGAAATTTCATTAAATTATTAAACTTAATAACGTTTGATTTAATTGATGATTAGAGCTCTTGATAAATAATTCAAGCAATCGAATGAAAATTGGATGAAAGTCAGAATTAACGTCAGACTTGTCTATTCCCAATATAAATAACTTGGAATTGCTTTTTTATTATTGAATAGAAAAATATTGTGTTAATCGATTTATAAATGGAATAGATGAATAATTGATTAGCTGTCAGAATAGATGGTATCGACATTATTTGATATAAAAATATTTTATATCAAAATCAAAATTTATTGACTAATAAGTGCTACAGAAGCTTTCTCAAATTGTAAAAATCCTTTAAACTTTGAGAGTTTACCAAAAATTCCATTGGGAAAGTATATTACGAAATGTCTTCAGAAAGATAATTAAAACTAGATCGTTAATTATAGGTTTTGCGAAAAGATTGAAAATTTGGGGAAATGGAACAAAGTGTCAAAGAAAACAAAGCATATCGACATATCGATATACAGGGTGATTCGTTACTAATTGTATATTCTAGAAGTGTCTGGAATTTTGCTGAAAACAACTCTCTAATATTTAGAAAAGCCAATTTTATTAACAATGTTGTCGAAAGTTTTTTTCCACATCGATAACTCAATCAATTTCTAAACAAATCTTGTTGACTGAGATATTTGCTGAAAAATTGTCTGAAAAACGTAAAAAGCTGAGATTCTGTGAACAATTTTTTTTTCCAAATTGTCCGTAATTTTGCCGAAAATCCAACTTTTTCATGTTGTGGAAAAAATTTCGAATAATTATTTTGCTGCCAAAAAAAAACCAAACTTCAGGTCTTCAGAAAAAAGTGAAATATTACAAAATTCTCAAGAATCCTTGAATTTATCACCATATAAGTTAAAAATTTGGAAAAAACTGTCTGAGAATTCCAATTAAAAATTGCTAAATTTATCAAGTTGAAATTTTGCTGGCAATAAGTTTAATAAATTCTTTTCAGTAAGATAAAAAGTGATTATCGAAACAGTTGTGAAATTTCCATGAAAATCTGTTGATCAATTCCAAAAATTTATACACTACCAAACTCATAAATTAATTATTTCCACAAAAAGTACTGAAACCGATATTCTGAAAAATGAAATGCTGGAACAATGAGAAAATTAAAAATTTCAGCTCAATTTCTAAACCATAATTGAAGCAATTTGGAGAATTTGTGATTCTATAAATAAACTGATTCCCAATAAAATATTCCGTTGTCGCATATGAAATTGCCGACCAGAATATGGCATCAAAAAAAACACAAAACAACATATTTTGGAAAAATCTATTCCAGACAAATCAATCACCAGCAGCTCCGACACACAACCAAATCGCGTAATTCGTACAGCAAAAAAAAAGCATAACATAAATTGAAGTATGAAGTTTTACCGCACTCACCATACTCACCAGATCCCTCTCCAACAGATTTTCGAAAGTTTCGGAATTTTTGAGAAAAATCGATCAAGAATTTTTTTTTTAAATACCTTCCGCGAATTCATTAATTTCGAAAAATAGATAATTACTTGACAATGGTAAAGTTTCTCGAAGTATCATTAGCTACTATATGAGCCAAAGCCGAGAGCAAACTATTATTTAGTCCCGCTTTGACATCTCATTCTAATCGGAAGCTCCACATGCACCCACCTAATAGCTTTTTGTTTGTTTGAGAACGGATTTATCAGCATTAAAATACTGGAAACCAATATTGGAGCTAATTTTTCGTCGTTCGTAAATTCATTTGAAACATATTTTACAATAATTTCTCAGGAAAAAGTTGAGATTCTATTATAGTTGGTCAGTATTGAAGTTATGAGAAATTTTACCATAAAGATTAATTGAAAATATGGAAAAATTAGGAAACACTACAGAGAACGATCAATTATCGAAATTGATTTGTTTATTGGAAAGCAAAAAAAATCAACAACGAAAATTTTAAATTAACTCGATAAATTGCGTTTCAAAATTCTATAAATTTATGACTAGTGGGCGGTTAATAAATTTTCCAAAATTACTTCTGCTATAGATCAAAATAAATATCAATAAAAAAAAATAATATTAATAAAATAATGATCAGAAAAACCAAAAATTATCATATTCAATTTGCAAAACCCATCAATCATTCAAAATATAATAACAATATAAACAACGTACAGAAATATTCAAACAATAAAACATCTATATTTATATCGTAGGCGTTTCAATACAACGGACAATAAGTAAATTTCCATTTGTTCGTTTTGTTTTTTTTTTTTTAAATTTTCTATAATCGAGAAAATATGATGCTGTCAAAACTTGACTTGTTGCAAACAAATTCGTATAGCAATTGACCTGGAAATGCTTAATTTTCAAACAAAATCTATTCTCATTTCGCAATATGACAAGAAGAAAATACAATATTTTATTCATCTCGAACGTAATTTATCAAATTTTTTTGTTCGAAATGAATATTTCGATGATTGATTAAATTTTCGTCGACCAACAAATTCTTATCACACACAAAAAAAATTATACATTGAATAGAAGGGCTTGTTTTCCTTTCTTGCTTTCTTTTTTTTGTTGTTGTTGTTATTTTTAATTTGTTCCAGACAAGTGTCGGAAGAGTACATTGTGCGCTTGCCTGTTACGTAAGCTCATGTTCCGTGTTATCTCTATATTTGTTCTTTCCAATTTTCCATCAATTTTTCTTGCCTCTTATGCTCCAATTTAATTGGAAAATTTCTAAAGCTTAGAGAAAATCCAATATTTTATTGGATTATTGTAAACTTTCAAACAATCAAAAATTTTCTTTCATTTCCGGTTTTATTTCGAGAATGTTTTTTATAGGAAATTGAAGATTGTAATAATTTTTCGATTTTCTATATTTTGCATGTTGACGAATCGATTTTGTATGCCTATTGAACGTATTCTATAACTTCAAACATCCACTTGTTGCTGTTTCATTTGAGGAAAAATTAATAAATTTGAGAACACATTTCGTTATTCATTGTGTTGTTTGTTGAGTGTTTGTAATGGAAACAATTTTCATATAGTACTTATTAGAAATTGCACTTTTCCCACAACCGTTCACATTACGAGGGCTGATCCATTAGTAATGATAAACGAATACTTGTACTGATCACAAAAATCTGAGAAACAGCAATTACATAGTTAACACGAAAATGTAGAATGCCTAAAAAAAAATGTCCAATACATAGCCACTTGGTGGAAGCATCCATATTTCACAATTGCACGCTCATGCAAGGGGTATAAACTAGATAGAACTTCCCTAAAAGACGAGCATCGCGAAAAACGACCATTTACATCGTCCATCGAAAAAATGTGAATATTACCAGACTGAGCCGAATAGATTTCCGGATACATCGATGGCTTGGAATTAGTCGACCGTCCTCATCGACACTGAAAAAAGTCGATTTTTGTGGGATTCCAAAGGAAAAGTTATGATGGATTATTTGGGAAAGGAAGTCACTATTATGCTGCTGGCCAAATGACAATTTGGCAAGAAGCTATTGAAGAAAATAGCGAATCAATCTGCAAGCTGGAATTTCTTGGCACTAGAACAAGGCACCTGCACACAAAGCCGAAAAGTGTGTTTCAAATTACTTAAACATTCATTCTATTCTCCAAATTCGGCTACCAGCAACTTCTGGCTTGAAGAACAGCCAGAGAGCAATGAATTTGATGACAATAGATGGCTGGTGTGTAATTCTTCTAAAGGGGCAGATTTGAAGATTTTTTTTTTAAAGGAATACGTTCTTTAGAGAAGATATGGACCAAGTGTACTGATTAGATAATAAATTATATTGTATCTAATGAATATAGTTGAGCATTATCATTACTTTTAGATCACTCCTCGTATATCAGTGTCATTCTATGTTCGATTAAATGTCGAAAATTATTATCAAAGAATTATCAATTCAATCAAATTACGTTAAAAGTTCTTGATAATAATAGAAACCGTTATTATTTTGATTAGTTGTTGAGCGCAAATTTGGTGGATGCGCCGGGTTAAATCTTAATAATTCCATTTATTCCTCTATAAAGTCCAATAATAACTAAACTAGCGTTAATTTTTATTATTTCCATTTAAATTAATATCATTTTTGGAATGATTATGATTGATGTAGGCGGAAAAAATGCAAATCTTACGATTGAAAATAATAGAGCTATTGTTTTGTTAATTTCATCGATTATTTCTATTGAACACAGAATTTCCATGTATTCATTTAAATTCACGCTGATGGTCGTTTTAAATGGAAATTGAACCACAGGTACAGAAAAAAAATTGGTGGAAATGAATTAGGCGAAAAAAAAAAAAAACAAAATGCGAGTTTTTCTG